>JXCR01122936.1:3672-102684 GCA_002079205.1 Phalaenopsis hybrid cultivar | reverse complement strand
TATTATAAATTAATTATAAATAAAAAAACTGAAATTACTATGGATCAACCTTTATGTCATTGGGAACATTCCCTGATTTTTCTAAGGCTAGCAAAAATTTTTAGGGTCCAATTTTCCAATTTCTATTAAATTTTGTAATTATTTCAAAAAATAATTATAAAAATTAAGAAATTAAAAATTAAATTTGAAAATGGTTAGGAAATTTAGAGTGACAGTTCTGAACTCTAAATTGACAATTTTTAGCCATTGGAAAATTTAAAACGACATTTTTATCTCTTAGGGTCAAAATTGTAAATTTCAAATTTACATTTCAAATAGGATTTATTTGGCTTGAAACTTGGCCTTGAATAACTAGTAGGATTTACCAAATCTTAATCTTTAGGTCTAACTTCCAAAATTAGACCTAGGGTGAGCCTAAACCCTAATCATAATTGCTAGTCATCTCTTCAAGGCTATTGGGTCTAACTTGTACAGACTCAAAATCAAAACCTCAAGCCTTAAGTTCAAACTCACATGACACTTAGGTCTAACCTACATAGGCTTAAGTTAAAACCTGAATCCATTTCCAAATAGGTTCATATCAAGTGAACCTAAACTTAACTAAAACCCTAATTAGGCATATACTCCAATTAGACCTAATTAACCACCTTAAACCTTAACAACATTAGGTTTAAGACAAATTAACCCATAATTAGGTATAAACCCCAATTAGACCTAATTAACCACCTTAAATCTTAACAACATCACGTTTAATACAAATTAAACCCTAATTATGTCTAAACCACAATTAGACCTAATTAACCGCCTTAAAATTTAACAACATTATGTTTAAGGCAAATTAAACCATAAATAGGTCTAAACCCAAATTACACCCCTAAATCATCTTCATACCTTAGGTCCTACCTAAATTGGACTTAAACCATCTTAAGACTTAGGTCCTACCTAAATTAGACTTAAATTATAACTCCTTCCTACATTGGACATAAATCATGTTTAACCTTAGGTTCTTCCTATGTCAAACCTAAACCATTTCATATCTTAAGTTTTACTTAAATTGGACCTAAAATTTTGCAATCTATCTAAATTGAACCTAAATAATATTAAATCTTAAGTTTTATCTACATTACACTTAAAACATCTTAAACATTAGGTGCTACCTACATTGAACCTAAATCATCTTAAACCTGAAGTTCTACCTACATTAAACCTAAACCATTTCATATCTTGTTTCTTACTTAAATTGGACCTAAAAATATTTTAATCCTTAGGTTATATCTGAATTTAACCTAAATATTATTAAATCTTAATTCTAACCGACATCAGACTTAAAACATCTTAAACTTTAGGATTTACTTACATTGAACCTAAACCATTTCATACCTTAGTTCTACCTAAACTGGACTTAAAACTATTTCCAACCTTAGGTTCTATCCAAATTGAACCTAAATGACATCTATCCTTAGGTTTTTACCAACATTAAACCTAAATTTTAGGACTAATCTATTAGACCTTCATCAAACTTCTTTAGGTATAACCGACGTCTGACCTATAATAAATGAATCATTAATTAAAAATAGTTGATCTAATTCACCAACACAAAAATTCAACTCATCAACACATCAACATAAACACAAATGACATAAAATTCACTTTAAAAGATATTAGAACTTAAACTTGAACCTAAAATGCAACTAGGTATGAGAAGATGTTTTGGAGGAGGTAACCCATGGTTGCTAACAAAATATCTTTCAGTCATTTGTGGCTAATCACACAACAAACATAATGACCCGGAATGACAAAACCATGGGATTTTGATCTGGTCATTCTAAACAAAAATAAACGAAAAAAATGGCAAAATTCATTTGATTAATAAATCGTAAACAACATAAAATTTTCCAACCCCTAAAATCTAAATAAGACATTAAAACTTAAATTGAACCATAATGAACAAAGGTCATTGAATGCAACTTAAACATTTGTGTTCATATCTACGAAGCTTTCTTGGACGACACAATCTATGGTTTGTGACAAGAATCATCCGGTCTTGGTTTAAACACCTTTAAGACTAAGTAAATTTGAATACTTTACGGCCCCGGAACGACGGAGCCATAAACATCTTAACCGGTTCATTTAAAAATTATTCAACCAATTAAATTGATAAATTTAAATATGATTTCATTCTAATTGTGTTATGCATTGCAGGTTTATTGGAAACATAAAACAACTTACGCTTTAGATTTACTTTGCATTGTATTAGGGTGTCCTAACTCTGTTTTACAAGATGGCATTCTGAAGCAGAAAAGGTGATTCTCAAAACAACAAAAAAAACAAAACAACAAAACCAAATGACTTAAACAAAATAAAATGACATAAAAAAACATAACAAGAAAACAATGACAACAAAACAACAAAACCTAAAAAAATGACAACATAACATTAAAACAACAAAACCAAATGACATAAATAAAATAAAACAAAATTAAAAAAATGACATTAATAAAAACAAAATGAAAAAACTAAACCTCTAGGGTAGAATCAGATTCTTAGTAACCTATTACCCTAGGATCAAACAATAAATTTCTTAGAAGTATGAGTGTTAACGATAATCAGGAGTTTTCTTAAACAGTCTTGACTGTCTGAGATGTAATTAACTATAGGAGCTTGCTCTTATAGGAGAATTTAGAACTCAAAATTTATAATATACCTATATCTCTACTTATTAAGTTTTCCTTATGGTTTTCCTTATGCGAGAATTTATTTTCTCTATGATGGCCACCATAATGAAAATTATCGCTACATTTCCTTTTTCTACTATTTTATTTATATTAGCCCTTTTCCTTCCTTCTCTGAGTTTGTTAATATCTGAAGATCCTTCTTATGATCCAAAGAATAATTTATTTGGAAATTAGGGCAATAAACTAGAGAAATAGAGTGGCAACTCCTTTTGACAACATTAATAACAAACCAACGACATGATAACGGGAATAGGCAACGGCGGCGACATTCCGACTGTAATAAAGCATACTTTGCACTTTGTAAAGAGAGAAAGCTAAGTATTGTGTACTCTTGTTATTGTATTTCTGTAAAAATAATTTGATAGTGATTTCACTTGATTTTAAAGGTACATTGTGGTGTTTCTCAATGATTTCTCACAAATATTTTTTGCATTTTCTCTTATGGTGTTTGAGTTGTAAGTGTAAGAAGAATATAATAATTTTAATTTTTCTTAAACCTATAGTGTGATGATTAATTATCATGTCCTTATTTAATTTTCATTCTAGCAAAGTGATTAATTAAAAAGTGTTGTAACCCATAACGACTCGGAAGAGCTATGGAAGAACAACTAGGTTATTCACATTGATTTATAAGGTAAAGTGAAGTACATTGTAGGGAGATGCAATTGTTAGGGATATAATCTTTGATGGGTTCAATTTGGGGTTTAAGGAATTAAAACCAATTTAATTAATCTTTTTTTTGCACTCAGGAGATGGTAAAGAAGAGATTTGCTCCTACCTGTCACTAGCTTCAATAAAATATGTATTTTTAATTTCCTTTACTTCACTTAGATCATTGCAAGGAAAAGTAGCTTTATAACTTGATTATAACCAATCCAAATATATTAAATAGAATTTCAGTAGGAGTAAACCTTTTAAAGTAGTTCATAATTAAGTAGGACTATTTAGCACAACTTTAAACTAATAGAAAAGTATTCACAAACTTGTAGAATAAATGATGAACAATCAAAAAATTAATTTAGATACCCAAGAATCGATTAATGATCATCATAATGCACGTAAATCATTAAGGAATTACGTTAAGCCTAATTCACTAAGTATTCAAACTCCAACTATAGAAGCTAACACATTTAAACTTAAGTGTGCTATTATCAAAATGGTGCAGAACAATTAATTTTGGGGTACTCTCTCTGAAGGTTCTAACTTACACTTAGCAAGTTTTTCAGAACTATGCGATACATTTCTTTAAAATAGCGTGTTAAAAGACTCAATTATGCTTAGTCTTTGTGCCCTTTTCCTTGAAAGATAACACCAAGATATGGTTGAACTCATTAGCACCAAGATCAATTATGACGTGAGGTGACTTACCTCACAAATTCCCAGCTAAGTATTTTTTACCTTAAAAAATACTTAAACTATGGAATGATATTACTTCATTTTTCCAATATGAAGGTGAGTCAATATATGATGCTCATGAATGATTTAAGGAGCTTCTAAGGAAGTGTCCACATTATGCACTACCTGATTGACTAATAATGGTTTAGTAGGATCTCTTAGATATATTATTGATGATGCAGCTGGTGCATCGCTCATGTCAAATCCATTTGATGAGGCTTATTCTCTGGTTGAGGATATGGGCACTAAAAATTTCCAAATGTCCTTTGAAGAGAGTGAACCCTATGAAGGTAGCTAGTGTACATGACACAAAAATGCTTTCAATCCTAACTTCTCAAGTACCAGTCATATCTAGGATACTATACCAATTTGGAATGAATCAACCTTAAGTATCTCCAGTAACTGTGAAAAATTCATGTGGACAATTGTTTGATCCTAACACTTCATCATTTGAACCTTAAATGTGATTAACAACATACTGATCAACCCTTATTCCAATTTCTATAACTCAGGTTAGAAAAATCACCCTAAGTTTAACTGAAAAAACAAATATGGTTAGGGAAACCAACAACGGGGAAATAATCAAGCAAATCCTTTAGGAAATTAAAATAATTAGGGTAATACCAACTATAGGCTTTCTTATCCTCCATGATTTAACTCTAACCCACAATTCAATGAGAAGAAGCTAACTTGGGAGGAAGTTGTATTACAGATTGGGAATCAACTAGAAAGTCAAGGTGCATCAATTAGAAATATAGAGAATTAGTCGGGACAGATTGATAACTAACTTAGAAGTCGACCCCAAGGAACTCTTTCTAACAACACTAAGATTAACCCAAAGGGGAAGAATAGTGAGCATGTGAAAGCTATCAAATTGAGGAGTGGAAGAGAATTGGAGGATGTAGTTCAAAGATATGTTGAAATGAATAGAAGACTGTAGGACCTAAAAAAAATTTGGAAGATCTTTTTAAAAACTTAGAAAAACTAACCTCACCAACTAAGATTAACTTAGAAAAAGCATTTCGGCTTGCAAAGCCATTGAAGGCACCTCTTCACATCAGTGAGGCCCGACTCTCCCCCTCTCTCATTTGGTCAAAACTCCCTTCTGTGTGACCTAGTCGACACCGTATGAAACTCACCGTCTGCCTCCACACAGAACCTCCCTTCACATTGGATGCTTTTATAGTTCACTACTAACATTGTTTATTCTTCACGAAGTAGTTGGAAAAACCCCTCCACCGGATTGGTTCCCTTTCAAATCATCCTCGGCCGCCTCCCTCCCTTGTCATTGGCAACCTCATCAGCTTCCTTCTCCTTGCAACCAGCAACTTGAGAAGCGCAATGACCTCACTTCCTTTCCCTTGCCATTGGAGTGGTGATGACATCACAGCGTATAGAGGCCCGTTTAACCTTTTATCATGAAGGTACATGTCAGTTCCATTTTTATATGATGTTAAATTTAATTTTGTACTTTGCATACCTCTTTTCTCTCATTAGTTCTTTTCATTGTCCCATGCATGTTTTGTGTGGTACATTGGTGCATGGATAGGACACTGGCAGCTTAGCGCGTGGGATTCTCTCCGACAAGGAGAGCTTCTTCCATTCCTAGGGAAGGACCTATAGAATTCTCTCCTAACTTCTAAGAAAGCTTCTTCCCATACTCTGGTGGACATCATGATGGTGAGATTCTCCCACCCTGGTGTTTCCTTACAATAGTTGGCCTTAGGTTTAGTTGTGGTAGGCAAGTGGGTTCAATAACTTACATGGGGTGCGTACGCTGATATGAGTCAGTGCAGTCGCATGCTTATGTGATTGATCATTGAATTTTCTAGAGTGAGACTCTAGGCTAAGATTTTCATGTGTAGACAATCTCCTCGATAGAGCTAAGTGTTTACCTTTTTTTATGAACTCTAGAACACATCCCATGGGTTGTATGTCCTTACTCCCCTTGCTTTGGATGCCCCCAGTTTTCTTTGAAGAAATTGGGAGGTTGTGCTTGGCAAAGTGAGAAAGTCTTTGTAGCTATCTCACTTTACAAAACCTTGGAGGTGTTGTAAAATTGGTAAAAGCTTCGTAGCTAGCCCAATCTCATGTTGGTGTGTAAAATTTTCCCTCTAAGAAATTTGGAGAGAAATTCTCTGTGCACCTCACCAAAGCAGGAGGTGGCGATGTTGCACATCCAAGCACTAAAACTAGGGTTTCATATGTGAGATCATTGGCACAGGCATGACTGACTATTGCATGTGATCATTTGCATTCATTGCTTGCACATGTATGTCTTGTATGCTGCATGTTGCATAGTGCACTTGCACTTGTGCCTCGATCGATTGTACCAAACCAATCGTCGCCACTTATGCCTCAATCAGTTGTCTCGGATTGAATGACACCATTTGTGACTCAATTTGCCACTCTATAATGGTTGACACAACACTTTGGTTCAACCGGATGCTCTGACTTGATCAACCAACCACTTTAACCATTACATGTTTTTCGTGTGCATGTGCTTGCTTGCTTGATGTTGACCTCACTTTTGGTTGAGGTTTAGTTTTTTCTCTTTAATAGCCTAAGGTATAGTCATAGGACTTTCCTATTGACTATTCTTAGAAAACTAGATATGGAACCCTCACCATTAGATATTCTACCTTCTTCTTTACTCAACTTGAAGTTTCACATATTGATCCTAACCCTATAAGGGAAACTCAAGATGAGTCACCCTTAGGACTACTGGAACATAGGGTTGACCCTGGGTGTTAGTCTGGAGCTAATGCATTCACTACACTCATCTACACTCACAATCACTCACAACCCTAAACTCAAATTTCTAGCCTAGGTCCCTTGACCTTTTTGGGATACTCATGTAGGTGGCCCCTAAACCTACCAACACTAGGGCTATGATTTAACTAAGACCAGTACATAGAGGACCCAAAATGGGATTTCATTTGGTCCATGGCTCATTTAGGGTGATTATTTACCCAATCCAATCAAAAATATCCATCTTGGCCTTTTGCCCTTTAAACTCCCCCAAATTACCAAAATACCCCTCCATAGCCCAAAATTTCAAAATTTACCAAAAAATCTGACTAAATTCCAAATATTCCCAATTTAATTTTTCTCAATTACCACATGACCTAATTTGACCAATTTGACCATCTTTAACCAGAACCCCCAAATTTGCCTTTAAGGGTCTAAATTTCCCCAAATTCAACTCATTTGTCAATCAATTTCATCTCAATTGATCCCAACTCCAATCCTAAACTCAAATTAACTTTTGATATGGCCAAACTAAACCAAATACAAGCTTAATTGGCCCATGATTTGATCCAAACTTTGATTTAGGTCAAAACCCTAATTTTGACCATATGACCTAATCTCACCAAATTGAACCCATATCCTAGTCAACTGGCACCAATTAACTTTGAAAAATCTTTATATCATTCCTACACATGAAAATTAACCATAAATTGGCCTTGGTGATGCCTTAAATACATTTGATTTTAACCTAAATCCAAAATTCCTAAATTTAGCCCCAAATTGGCTAAGTCCCCAAATTTCACCCAATTGATATCCTTATCCTCCAAATTGGCATCCAATTAATGTTGAAAGCTATTCATGGGGTCCCTATTGACCATTTATAATAATAAATTTGGACTTAGCCCAAGGCTAACCTAAGCTGGACCCAAGCCTAGCCCAACATAACCAAATTGATTAAAATCCAAAATTCCCTCAAATTAACCCTTGAATTGAGCTCAAAACCACTTTCATCCTTCATCAAAGTTTTTCCTTATGATCATCTACACCAAATGCAACATTTATTTGGGTCATTTGACATGGCTAACCTAGCCCAAACCTAAGCCTTGATCACTTGAACCCACACTGAACCCATGCACTAAATGTGACCTAACCACCCTAAAGTCACCAAATTAACTCCACCACAGCCATTAGTTGGACCTAGTGACCAGTCCAAATACCATGAAACCACCTAAATCAAGCCATGGACCAAAGGTCCCCCAAATTATGGGATCTTATTTCCAAAAATGCATGTGCTTAAGATATCCTTACCAAAATTAGGTCTTATTGCACTAAATTGTTGTGACATGTTCCCCTGGGTTTCCTGAGCTCCTAACCAACTCCCGCTGGCCGATCGGTCAGCCTAGTGGCCGGAAAAGCTCAAAACCGAGAGCCACCACCATGGCACCTCACCTAAATCAAACCTAGAGGCCAACTCAGCCAAATTAATTGATGGAGCTCCTCTGCCCTCCACCTAAGCACCACAGTGCACCCAAACTTGTGCCCGGAGAGCCACCCCATGCCAATTTTTATAAAAACTCACCTCCACGACCATGGGAGTTGTGCTGAAATTTTTTTAGAGAGGCCTCTCTAAACTTCTCACAGAGCTTCCCTAAGATCCCTTCAGTGCATTCCAACTATTTTCCATCACCAATTCCCACTACCAAAGCTTAATTTTGAGCTTGAAACCTTGCCAGAAATCAGAACATAACCCAATACACCTCCACAGTGCACCAAATTTAAATTAACTTCACCCACACCTTCACAATAGTGAAAGAAGCTAAAGACCCACCAAATCCCCCATCCACAAAGCCTCTACCATAGCTCTAGGCCAACACCCAAATTTGAGCTTGATTGATCCACACCTAAGCCTTATACCAAGACCAGGGACTCAATCCCTAGCCTCCTTAAACCACAACAAATGTGCAAGACCCTCTAATTGAAGCTTCACTTCTCAGAGCAAAGGTATAAAACCTCACCTCCTACTGAGCCTAGTTCAATTCTCTCTTTTCTTAGAGTTAATTTGATTGCTTGATTATCGTATGGATGTGTTCGTCTCACTTAGATGAGTCCATAGGATCAAACTCAAAGTGATTTGATTGAGTCTAGGCTGAGATCTTAGGGGTTTAGTGTGGACGGTCACGAGATCACTCTATCCGGGACGATGATGGGGAGCCGTCCGATTACGTGTGTAACAGATAGATGGAGGAGATCAAGCCGGACAGCACTTCGGGACATAAACCACGGGCCGAGTCAGCAGCTACGTAGACGACGGCGTCCAACCAGAGCGCGCCACGCGTGCCTTTGGAGCTTCCTAGCATCCAGTCAGCACGATTTATTTAAATAGATAAATAGGGCTTTTTCCTATTTATTTAAATACCCCTAACTTAGAAAATTCATATATTTTTTGTAAAAAAATCACAAAAATAAAATAAAAATAACCTCTTGCTGAGTGAATAGAAGAGAAAAATGTGGAATAAATTTCAATTTCATTTGATGCATATTTTATTTTTAATTAATTAAACACTATTTTGAATCATTTGATTCTCCATTCATGTTGACACATCACCTTGGCTTGAAATTTTGGCATGTTGTAGCCTCTGTCAAGGGAAATATCCTTGGATTTTTCCAAAGTCAGAAGAAGTCCCTAGACAGAGATCCATATTTTTCAAGTTTTTGACATTATTTCCTTAAATAATCATGGAAATTAGCATGTTAATTAGAAAATTCCAAGAATATTTTGGAAGGTCCACCATGACCAGAGAAGCTTTTGGAAATAATTTCATCAGTCAAGCCATTTAAAATACACCTAATTTTTATAAACCTTAAATCATTAAGATAATTAATTTTGGAAAATATAAATATTTAAATGACTTGATTTTTTATCTCCACTGTGGCTCCTGATCTAGAAAACTCCCCATAAAAATTTCAAAGTATTTTGAGTACATTTGATAACTTAAATTACTTTTTAAAGATAAACATCATTTTTGGCATTTAACTTTTTTTTAACAAAAAATAAAATGTAACTCAAAAATTTATAAAAACTTATTTTTTGAGTTCTCTATAATCAGAGATATTTTATAAAAATAAAATGGTATTTAAAATAAAAATTTAATTTTTAGCCTATTTTTAATATTTAAATAATTAAAAATCCCTAAAATAATGAAACTCATGTAAATGTTCTAAATTGCTTCCTAAGCACTTAGGAATAATTAGAATATTTTTCCTGCTTTTCTAAATAAAGATATTGTATTTTAAAGGCTAAAAATGTGTTTTCATTAAAATAATTCCAATAAATCAAATAAAATTCAAAAAAAAGTAAAATCTTCTCCCCTGAGTTCTCTGACCTCAGGGAGACTTTTCAAAAATACAAAACTTAATCTTTCCCATTTAAAATATTTTTTATTAAATAAATATCACAGAAATTAAAATAATTCTTAAAATTCAAATAAAATTCAAAAAATCATGAAATTTGGTCCAAAGACTTCTCTAATCTAGGTCTACCTCTAGTAAAAAATCAAGGGATTAGGATTTACCTTAGTCAATTTAGGGAATTTTCTTTGAAAAATCCTATTTTTGCATTAAAATAATTATATAAATTAAATTAAATTTTTAAAAATCACTAAAAATTTCAAGGGATTATAATTTACTTTGGTCAAGTTAGGAATTTTCTTTGAAAAATACTTGCATGAAAATAATTATATAAATTAAATTAAATTTTGAAAAATCACATTTTCTCCTCTGATGTTCTAATTGACCCAAGAATGAGGTAGGATAAAAATTTCAAAGTCATTTGAATTGAATTTGACAAATTATGAAGTGATAGAGCCTTCGGGGCAAATGTGTAATTTTGGAAATTTAACCTTAATTAACATTTAGGCTTAATTTAAGGAGGGAGATGGGTAACCTCGGATCTTAATCAATTTATTTGATGATTAAAACAAAAGGGTTTAATTGGTAGAACCAATCTCACTTTCTTAATTGAAAAAGATAATAAATTTCCAAATTATTAAAATTTGAAGTTTATTAAAATAAAATGAACCCAGGACTTAGGGGTATGACTTTTGAAGTCAATAATTAATAAATTTAATACCCTTATGTTGATGTTCAAATAAAAATCTAAATCATTAATCATGACCACCTAAAGCTTAACCTTTTCAAAGCTAATTAAGACACTCACCTAAGTTTTAAGGGCTTAGTAGTGACTTAGGCTAAATAGTGTTTAATTTAAATAAGGATTAGAAAAGTAAACATAATTTAAAATTAAAACTTCTTTCAAACACTATAAGCCTTAGAAAAGTAAATATCATTGAAAATTAGAACATCTTTCAAACACTACAAGCACAATTAGGATAAAAATTTGGCTAAGTGTTCCAACAACACTAACTTGCCTCTTTAAGGGTCTTCACCCACATAATTCTTAATTTGAATCACAAGTGATAATTAACCAATTCTTAGGGATAATTGAGACATCAATGTTCACTGAGCATTAAACATATTTATAGGATGACTTGTTAAGCCACGTAATAAGTTTAAAAGAACTCGGGATTTTCCACCAGGCAGTGAGAGAGTAGCACGGACCTGCTCCTTTCTCTAGATCTATTGGATACCTCAGAGATCTATTAAACTCCTAAAGACCCACCAAGATATAAAATAGGGTTAGGAAAACTACCAAAACTTTACTTTTCATGCTCTTCATAAATGCCTTAACATGCATTTTGAGTTTCATGTTGTGGAATGAGAAGACTCGCCAGGTACGTTTTTTACATTTTTCAGCATTGTCTTTCTTGTACTTTTACGCTATAATTTTGTGCTTATACAAATTTGCATTGAAAACTAAAACTATCAGGATAGCCATAAAACCAAAACCAAAATGAAAACCAAAACCAAAACTAAAATCAATCAAGATAAAATTCACCGCCACAACATTCAAAATATAAAACAACTCAAAATTTAATCACAAACATCACACAAAACTACAATTGCAACTAAATTAAGATGTCTCTATTAGATGATTGAGAATTACTTGAAGGAGGTAACCTACGGTTGCTAAAGAGGCTTCCTATGGTCTAAATGAAATTATAAACTCATTAAGTTGAGTTTAGTAAGTTCATTTGGACTAAGTGAATCCAATAGAAAATAGTGGTATCGGAACGAGGGAACCGTAGGATCGTAACCGGTGTATCTCTAATCAACGTTAATATGCGCCTATAAAATTTAAATAACTTCAATCATAGGGCCACCTGATTTGACATTATAACTTGACACACTAAAAAACTCAAACTCGTCGCGGCAAGGAGCTTGGAGCTAGCATTGTGGGCAGCACAGCCATCTTCAACAGTAAAACATGTCTTTCCCAGCTAAACCAATCTTCCTTCTTTAGACTTAAACAACAAAACCATAAGAGTTTAAGGTTTCTTGCTTATGCAACGTAAATCCTTACCTTATCTTTAGGCATTTGTATTGCCCTGTTATACAATATAAGCCCTAACTCGTCTTAGGATTCCGAGGTTATTGTTTGTCACGACCTAAATCCTCACATCTTCTAGGCTATTTGTGTGATTGTTTCACACAAATGTAAGCCCTAACTAATAAAATTTGCAGGATGAAACACCGAAATATTTCTCCTCAAAATTGAAGACAAACATTAGGATATCTTGGAAAGTCATCGGGGTTCTCCTCTGGATCCATGACATCCTCTAGTTCTTTCTCTTTTGGATTCTACAATAAAATATTCCAAATTTGAACCAATCCCCTTTCACACCTCTACATATGTTCTCATTGAAAAGTCCTTCCCTTTGAAACTCCATGAAGATAATATTTCCTGATTTTTATTGAGAGTCTTCTTAGATGACTTTGGTCATTTAAGATGTAATTAACTATAGGGGCTTGCCCTTATAGAAAGCATGTCCGAACCTAGCTTAATATAAACTCTATTTAATTTTTTATATTAAATATGGAAACTTGTCAGAAAATATAAAGGTTTTGCAGACCAAACGGATGTCATATATTGCTTAGTTTATTTGATCGAGCCTCATCCTCAAGTCTTATGTTTATCCTTCGGGATAGATACAGGGTTTGAGGTATAGCGCTCTTTCATTTAAACTATGGAAAATATGGAGTCATTTTGGTTCATATTTTTCTAAAACTAAATATATATCTAAATTAAAACGTCCTTCCGAAGCGGGCGACGAGATTTTGATTCTGGTGACCGACAGCTTCTTACGGGCAACTCCTCCAACCAAAAAAAATACCGCCGACACTTGCGTGTTGCGTTGTGCCTTCAATGTGACTGCATACTTAGGCATTATCATTTTCTCAAATTACATATTTTTTTTGGGCGACTGCTACCATGGCTTGCACATCCCTTTTGGGTCATTACTACGTCATCATATTTTTGGGCCACTGCCACCACGGCTTGCCCATTCCTTTGGGTCATTCTCACGCTGACATACCCTCTTCGGGCCCCTGCCACCACGACATGCCCATCTATTTGGGTCATTGCCTCTTTGGGATACTCTCTTTGGGCCCCATCTTCCATGCATTCCTGTCTCTTTCTAAGTCACTACTGTCACTGTATACTCTTTGTTACCACTTGTGTGATTTGACTGCTTAAATTTGCATTCACATACTTGTATGGATAGTGATCCAAACTCATTAGGAGAACGACTCTCATGTTGGTCACGATGCCTTAACTAGCACTTCTCGTCAGGTTGATCCAAAGGAGCGATATGAGTTAAGTCATCAGGATTGACACGAGTTTGATTGTGCTAAGGATACAAGGGATCTAACTCGTGTCACCCTTACATAATACCGATCCGCAATTAATGCGCCTTTTTTAAAAAATTAAAAAATATATATATTTTTCTACTTATTAAATTCATTATATTTTAACTTCTGTATATAGTAAACTAGGCTAATTTTTTAAAAATCCATTTTTGTGTGACGCTTTTTAGATCCTTTAGATCCTAAGGGCGGGACTGGGGTGGTGACCCCATCAAATTCATACGACACCTATAGACTTACCCAGTACTTTAATGCTAGTTAGGTTCATTAGATGGTGTGCTTTAGGATTCTAGGTAGTCATTTTGAAGCATTTGGAAATTGTACTGTGATGTTATTTTTCTTGTTCTTGTGTGAGTTATGTCATTTCTTTTGTGCTTTTGGTGTTCTTTTATGTTTGTTGTGTGTTATATTATATTAGGGTTGTCATTTTTATTGTGTCGTGTCTATATGTACACATAAATGTGCTAATAAACTAGAGCATGTAATGATTTTTAACCTTTTAATTGTAGGTTCCATTAGCTCCCCTAATTTTAAGGCACAACCTATTTTATGTTAAATGGCTTTCTTTGTTAATACTATTTTCATTATCTCTATCTTTATTTTCTATTTTGGATGTATTTGATAGAGGCTGAGTTTGGGTCAAAAGTAACGTACAGACACGGGTTTCGAAGCAGCTGATGTATGAAACCACGTGATGGGGACTAGGAGCAGCATCTCGTGTCTGATACCTTGAGTTTTAATTTCATATTTTTTTATATACTAGAATGTATATGCAAAACCTACTTTCCAGGGATATGTTGCCGACCCAGCAATGTTTTGGCCACTTTTATATATTTTGGAGTGCTTTCTTTTTTGAGTGGGTGCATGCTTGAATTGTTTATATTATTTATTTTTGTGTATTTGAGATCTCACAGAAAACATAACCTAGGCTCATTTAAGGACCCTAAGGTATTATTTAAGAAAATAATATCCAAAAACTTGAAAAATATGGATCTCTGTCTAGGGAATTCTTCTAACTTTGGAAAAATCAGAGGATATTTCCCTTGACAGAGGCAACAACATGCCAAAATTTCAAGCCAAAGTGATGTGTCAATATGCATGGAGAATAATTCCAAACAGTGTTTAATTAATTAAAAATAAAATATGCATCAAATGGACTTGAAATTTATTCCACATTGTCCTCCTTTATTCACTGAGTAAGAGGGTATTTTTATTTTATTTTTGTGATTTTTGTACACAAAGATATGAATTTTCTAAGTTAGGGGTATTTAAATAAATAGGAAGCCCTATTTTTCTATTTAAATAATGTGTGCTGACTGGATCCTAGGCAGCTCCGAAGGCACTCGTGGCGTGCTCTGGTTGGATGCTACCGTCCACGTAGCTGCTGACTCGGCCCACGATTTATGTCCCGAAGCGCTATCTAGCTTGATCTCCTTCGTCCATCTGATACACGCACGATCGGACGGCTCCCCGTCATCATCCCCGATAGAGTGATCCCGTGACTGTCTACATTAAAACCCTAAGATCTCAGCCTAGACTCAACCAAATCACTTTGGGTTTGATCTTATGGACACGTCTAAGTGAGAAGAACACATCCATACGGTAATCAAGCAATCAAATTAACTCTAAGCAAATAGAGAATTGAAATAGGCTCGGGAGGAGGTGAGGTTTTATACCTTTGCTATGAGAAGTGAAGCTTTGATCAGAGAGTCTTGACACTTTTGTTGTTTCCAAGAAGGTTAGGGATTGAGTCCCTAGTCTTGGTATAAGGCCTTGGTGTGGATTTGACCAAGCTCGAATTCGGGTGTTGATCTAGAGCTATGGTAGAGGCTCTATGGATGGGGTATTTGATGGGGCTTTAGCTTATTTTACTATGGTGAAGGTGTGAGTGAAGTTAATTTGAGTTTGGTGGACTATGGAGGTGTATTGGGTTCTGTCTTTGTTTCTGACAAGGTTTCAAGCTCAAAATTGAGCTCCGGTAGTGGGAATTGGTGGGGGAAAATAGTTGGAATGCACTGAGGGGATCTTAGGGAAGCTCTGTGACAAGTTTGGAGAGGCCTCTCTAAGAAAATCTTAGCACACCTCCCATGGTCGTGGAGGTGAGTTTTTATAAAAAATGGCAATGGGGTGGCTCTCAGAGCACAAGTTTGGGTGCATTGTGGTGCTTAGGTGGAGAGTAGAGGAGATCCATCAATTAATTTGGCTGAGCTGGCTTCTAGGCTTGATTTGGGTGAGTTTACATGGGGGTGGCATTTGATTTTGAGCTTTTCTGGACACTAGGTTTGCCAATCGGCCAGGGGGAGGTGGCTAGGAGCTCAGGGAACCCAGGGGAATATGTCACAACAATTTAGTAAAATAATACCTAAATTTGGTAAGGATATTTTAAGCACATGCATTTTTGGAAATAAGATCCCTTAATTTGGGGGACCTTTGCTCCATGGCTTGATTTAGGTGGCTTCATGGTGTTTGGACTGGTCACTAGGTCTAACTAATGGCTATGGTGGAGTTAATTTGGTGACTTTAGGGTGGTTAGGTCACATTTAGTGAATGGGTTCAATGTGAGTTAAAGTGATCAAAGCTTAGGTTTGGGCTAGTTTAGCCATGTCAAAATAAATGTTTCATTTGGTGTAGATGATCATAAGGAACAACTTTGGTGAGGGATGAAAGTGGTTTTGAGCTTAATTGAAGGGGTCAATTTGAGGGAATTTTGGATTTTAATCAATTTCGTTATGTTTGGCTAGGCTTGGGTCTAGCTTGGGTTAGCCTTGGGCTAAGCCCAAATTGATTATTTTAAATGGTCAATAATGACCCCATGAAGAGTTTTCAACATGAATTGGATGCCAATTTGTAGGTTAAAGATATCACTTGGGTAAAATTTGGGGACTTAGCCAATTTGGGGCTAAATTTGGGAATTTGGGTTTAGGCCAAAATCAAATAGATTTGAGGCTTCTCCAAGGCCAATTTATGATTGATTTTGATGTGTAGGAATGTTATAAACATTTTTCAACATTAATTGGGGCCAATTGACTAGGATATGGGTTCAATTTGGCGAGATTAGGTCATATGGTCAAAATTGGGATTTTGACCTAAATCAAAATTGGGCTTAAATCATGGGCCAATTAAGCTTGTATTTGGTTTATTTTGGCCATAAAAAAAGGTAATTTGAGTTTATGATTGGAATTGGGGTCAATTTAGATCAAATTGATGGGCATTTGAGTTGAATTTGGGGAAATTTGGGCCGTTAAAGGCAAATTTGGGGGTTTTGGTTAAAGATGGTCAAAATGGTCAAATTGGGTCATGTGGTAGTTGAGAAAAATGAAATTGGGAATATTTGGGATTTATTAATATTTTTTGGGAATTTTTGGAATTTTTAGAATTGTGGGCTATGGAGGGGTATTTTGGTAATTTGGGGGTGTTTAAGGGCAAAAGGCTAAGATGGATATTTTTGATTGGATTAGGTAACTAATCACCTTAAATCAGTCATGGACTAAAGGAAATCTCATTTTAGGTCCTCTATGTACTGGTCTTAGTTAAACCATAGCCCTAGGGCTGGTGGGTTTAGGGGACCACCTACATGAGTATCCCAAAAATGTGAAGGGACCTGGGCTACGAATTTGAGTTTAGGTTTGTGAGTGATTGTGAGTGTAGATAAGTGTAGTGAATGCCTTAGCTCCAGACCAACACCCAAGGTCAACCCCTAAGTTCCAGCATTTCTAAGGGCGACTCATCTTGTGTTTCCCTTATAGTGACCCCACCTACTAGGTACTTAGAGGTTAAGATCAATATGTGGAACTTCAAGTTGAGTAAAGAAGAGGGTAGAATTTCTAATGGTGACGGTTCTATAGGATAGTCCTATGGCTAGACCTTAGGCTACTAAAGAGGAAAAACTAAACCTCAACCAAAAGTGAGGTCAACAAATGGACCCCCAATAGGTGTGGTGTGTTGGGCAAGCACACCGCGCGTATTGGCGTTGACCGACGAGATCGATAAAAACCAATAGAAACTCCTAAGTCAAACAGACTTGGAAGTATGTGTAGAGTTATGTGTGTGATTTGTTTTATTTCCACTGGGGATACTAGCGGATGATCGTATGATTGAAATTAAGGAGTAGGGACTCTCGCTAGGGATCGAAAAGTGAATTTCGAGTTATGAAAATTTAGAAATTTCTATAGGATGGGGATCAGTATGCAGGTGCTGACCCGAGGTGGAAATTGAAATTTAAGTATCGAAAAGCTAAGAAGGGTCGGAATTTAGGTACCGACCTCAAAAGATGAGAATCAAAATTTAGGTACTGATTTGAAGTTGTGAGAATTGAAATTTAGGTATCAGTTTCAGAAGAGATAGTTGGGATTTAGGTACCAACCTCAAAAGTTATGAATCAAAATTTGGGTACTGATTCAAAAAGAGAATTGAAATTTAGGTGTCAATTCAAGAAGAGATAGTCGGGATTTAGGTACCGACCTCAAAATGTGAGAATTGAAATTTAAGAATCAATTCCGAGAAGAGAGTCAAAATTTAGGTATCGACCTCAGAATGTGAGAATCAAAATTTAGGTACTGATTCAAAAATGAGAATTGAAATGCAGGTATAATTTAAGTGTTGACCTTGAAAGATAGGAATCAGAATTTGGGTACTGATTCGAAAAGAAGATTTAAATTTAGGTATCAATTAAAGAAGAGATAGTCAGGATTTAGGTACCGACCTTGAAAGATAGGAATCATAATTTGGGTACTGATTCAAAAAGAGAATTGAAATTTAAGTATCAATTCAATAAGACATAGTCGGGATTTAGGTACCGACCTCAAAATGTGAGAATTGAAATTTAGGTATCAATTCAAGAAGAGATAGTCGGGATTTAGGTACCGATCTTGAAATGTGAGAATTGAAATTTAGGTATCAATTCTGAGAAGAGAGTCAAAATTTAGGTATCGACCTTGAAATGTGAGAATCAGAATTTAGGTACTGATTTGAAGATGTAAGAACTGAAATTTACAAAGAGATTGTGGTGTTGAATTTTCAAAATTGTATCATGTGGCAAGGTTGCTTTTGTAGAAGATTTGTAGAGCTTTGTAAGATTTTGTGCAGAATGCAAAATTCTGTGGGGATGAGAAGAGAGTTAAGGTAGATAAAGATAGTTGTGCTGCGCGCACAAGATTAGGAAACTCCAAAAAATGAGAGAATCCACTCAACAGATTTTTATCATACTTAAATTTTTTAAATATGTCTTTAAAGTTTTAATTTTAATTGGTTGATTTTCAAAAGAAATTTGTTTTGTTGTTTATTTATTGGTGATTATTTTCTTTTTCATTTATATTTTATTTATTGTTAAAAATTTGTTGTTTTGTTTTTTGTTCATTGAAATTTTGAACCAATGTGTGGTTCGTGGCTTTCATCTCTCGCGCAAAAAGGAAACTAATAGAAAGGCACAATTTGAGAGAAATTTCCATTAATTTGCTTCATTAAGGATGTCAAAAATTGAACATAGGCTAATGCCTCAAAAAGGTACATTATGTAGTCCATGTTGAAATATATCGAAAACATCGAATGGTGAGGGTTCCATATCTAGTTTTCTAAGAATAGTCAATAGGAAGGTCCTATGGCTACTCAACCAAGAGTGAGGTCAACAAGAACCAAGAGCCATCAACAATCAAACCCTAAGTTCTCGCCTAGACTTTACTAAATAACGTTGGGTTCTATAACTTCATTTAAGTGAGACAAAACTATCTATATGGTAATGTGGACATGCATTGCCCATTTCTTTTATAAATGACCAAATCAAGACTCAATTTAGGAATTTTGGATCCATAACTTATCCCAAGTGGTGAAGTCTCAATTGGACTTATCAGGGAGGATTTCCTTGATGCCACACACCTCCTTTCTGCTTCAATTCACCTAAAAGTTGTCTCTAGTTATGAGCTATACCAAATGGTGTCTCGGGTTAGAGTTGGAGTAGGTTGTAAGGCACAAGAAGCTTGAATTTTAATTGAGGGATATGTCATGGGGTCTTGTGAAGCTTATGGGAGGGTTGGATGCCCTGAATTTCATTCATGAAATTGGGGTTGCCCGATGGTGGAGTTTGCCTAAGGATGGTGGGGATGATTTTCTTCGGTCAGTGGGAGTGGTTTTGGTGTTGGAAGCAAGGGGGTTAAGTTAATTTATAAGGAGTTCAATGTGGTGTTAAGGGCTTCAGATTTGGGCTATTTATATCCATGAGAGGAGCTTTAGTGTGCATGAGGATACGCAGCCACTCCTTAGGAAATGTGCAAAAGGATTACAAAAGCCAGGGGCAATGAAACTAGTGTTTTCCCCATATTTTATGTTTTAACCAAGGTGAGCTCCAATGGTGGTAAAGGTGGAAAGACAATGGCTTGATTTGATTGAGGAACCATTTGATGGGGGTGGCTAAGTCTAGATTTGGTCTGGTTTGACCCAAATGGACCTGGGTATTGCTTCCTCAAGTTTGAACATAAAGGGATTGACTTGGTTTCATGTGTTAACTCTTCATGGTAAGTAGTTCATGCATGTCCTCTAGTGTTTGGATTTAGGTTAATTTAATTTAATTTTTGTGTCACCCATGTGCCATGATGGGTCATGATTATGTCATGGGTAACCCACGGAGGATGGTTCATGAGGGAGATGGGCCATGGGAGAGATGGGGCATGGTATACCCCAAAACCTAAGCATAATGGGCTTCCATAATTTACCTAATTTAATAATTAGATGAATCATGGAGGCTGGTTTCATAGTGTCAATTTTTCCCATATGTGGCTAGAGGTGTTGACCACTTTGATTGGAGCTACGTTTTGTTGTAATGGGATCAATTGTCCAATGATTGACCCAAATTATCTTGGGTCCAATTTTTTTCGGTAACCCATAGTGGTTCCAATCTTTGGGGGGGTCAAATTGTTGTGTTAGAATTTCATTTTGATTTCATGGTTATTGAGGCTGGGAAGGCCATAGGTGAGGCTAAGTATTAATTTGGGTATGTCATACACCTAAAATATATAGTGTTTTTATACACTTTTTATGCCTTTTTTTTGAGATATTATGTTTTAATGAAAGTCATTTGTGTGTTTTTCTTTCAGGTACAATCAAATGAATAAAAATGTTAAAATGAGTGAAAAAGTGTCAAATTTGGGGCAAAATGGAAGAAGCTGCAAAAATTGAATTAGGGCACCTAAGAGCCCAGGATTGATGCCTAAGTTCCAGGTACCCCACGCTTAAGCACCAAAAGTAGGTATTTGATGATTCATTTAATTTAGACAAATTTTTCAAGAGGTATTCGAAGCAACCCTTGGTAAAAACATGGGAAGCAGTCCATGGGCACAAAAATTCATTCAATTGGGTTTTAAAAGGAGGAACTTCTAGAAAATTCAATGAATGGAGACATATTTTAAAGAGACACCAAGACACCTTTTAGATTCTTATTAAAGAAGACTTGGATATCAAGAGAAGAGGCCAGTCATTAACCAGCAGAGCCATTATTCATCCATGTAATTGTCGCCGTTGTTGCCCATTGTCGTCGCCGCCGCCGACCTTTTTTTTTGTTATTTTGAGTGTTAGTTTTGTATTGTGATTGAAAGAAGAAAATTCAAAGGAACTTAAAGAAATTTGGTGGAAAGAATTTGAGATAAGTATTTATCTTTGTGACTACATGATGCGCCTAAAATATATAGTATTTTCAGACACATTTTTATACATATTTTTTAGATATTGCGCTTTAATGGAAGTTTATTTTGTGTTTTTCTTTCAAATACATGTAAAAAGGTGAAAAATGCTTAAAGTATTGAAAAAGGATCGAAATTGGAGCAAATAGGTGAAAAATGTACAAAAGTGTTTTGGCGCCTAAGTGCCAGATCTGGCACTTAAGCGCCAGGTAAACAGAGAAGGTCGTGCCAAAGCGCTAGAGGCCCCACGCTTAAGCGCCAGTGGAAGTTATTGGACTAGTAAATTAGGTTTTTGTGAATTTTGAAGAGGTTTTTGAGGCACCTATTGGCTTAATAGGTGGTTACAACCACCATGGACAAAAAATATTGCAAAAGGATGCATCTCTTGGGGAAATACATCGAATCAAGACACATTTTGAAGAGATACCAAGGCACCTTTTGGAGATTTATAAAATAAAGAAGATTGGGACTTTGAAAGAGGTCCTGAAAGTACTGGAAGAGTTTTGAAAGTTAAAAAATATGGGAGTTAGTTGGAGAGATTTTCAAGCACCACATATTTATCCTTTTTATTTTAGTTTTATATTGAGAGTGTTGTAAAAGATAAGAGATTCGAAGGAACTTCAAGAGTTTGGTGGAGGACTTGAGATAAGTTTTTATCTTTTGTTTTAAACTAAATTTGGTTTTAATTGAGACTTGTAGTTGGTTTGACAATGATTTCTAATTTTAAACAAAAGTTTGGTTTTGTTTTTTCCATGGATTCTGAGTAGTTTTCTTTATCTTTCTTCTTAAAATGAAAAGTAATTAAGGGTTGGATGGAAGTTGTGGAGAGTATTGATCTTTAATGTTGGAAGAAGTTGTGATGATTTAAATCCATGTACTTCATTTACTTCTTGATTTGGTCAATCCAAATCTTAAAATTTGTTGTAAAAACATGTAAGAACAGGGATGATGTTGTCTCAATCAACAATTGGAAAGAATCACATGAAATTGTATGAATGAGAATGTAGTTCATATGATTTAGTGCAAATAAATAGGAAAATATTCATGATATATGAATGAGAATGTAATTCATATGATTTAGTGCAAATAAATAGGGAAATAATTTTTGAAGTGTTAGAGTTAGAGGACTTTAAAGTGATAGGTTAAAGCCCCCAACTTGGTTTATTGTTTTAGGTTTTGATACGATCTTGAGTGCAAATAAATAGGGAAATATTCATTGAAGGGTGTAGAGTTAGAGGACTTTAAAATGATATGTATAAATAGCGAAATATTCATTGAAGGGTGTAGAGTTAGAGGACTTTAAAGTGACAGGTTAAAGTCCCAACTTGTGTTTTAGGTTCTAATACGAGATGTTAGCCCCCAGGTGGAGGGAATCGAGGGAACTCTAGAGAGAGAGCTAGTATCTTCCCGTGCAAATAAATAGGGAAATAATCTATGAAGGGTGTAGAGTTAGAGGACTTTAGAGTGACAGACCAACTTAGTTTATTAGTTAGGTTCTGATACGAGATGTTAGCCCCCAGGTGGAGGGAATCAAGGGAACTCTAGAGTGAGAACTATCTTCCCTGCTAGGTTATGATACGAGATGTTAGCCCCCAGGTGGAGGGAATTAATGGAACTCTAGAGTGAGAGATGGTATCTTCCCTACCTATTAGCCTTGAGGTGGAGAGAATCGAGGGAACTCTAGAGTGAGAGCTAGTATCTTCCCTGCCTAGCGATGCTAGCCCCCGGGTGGAGGGAATCGAGGGAACTCTAGAGTGAGAGCTGGTATCTTCCCTGCCTAGGCGGTCTTCAGAACTATTCAAACTTTAAATTAGTCAATGTTCTTTATAACATCTCTGCCTAGCCGGTCTTCAGAACTATTCAAACTTTAAATTAGCCAATATTCTTTATAGCATCTCTAGTAAGGGTAAATCCGGTCTTCAGAACTATTCAAACTTTAAATTAGCCAATGTTCTTTATAACATCTCTAGTAAGCGTAAAGAATATTATTGTTCATATTTGACACAACACAATATGCATACATCCACAACATAATTCCTATACTTATTATTGATTCATGATAAGGAGAAAGATATTTTCATATTTAGTGTTTTTTCTTCTTCAAAAACTCAAGTTATCTTTTTACGTTTGTATTGTTTTTGTCAAAATATTAAAATTACCAAAAATATTTAAACTTTCTTTATTGCAAACTTCTTTAGTTTAAATAATTATCTTTTTAAGAATATAAAGTTTTCCAAAAAGTACATATTGCATATCTTCCCTGTGGGCTTGATATTCAGGTCTTAATAAAAAAGTTCTATATTACTTGATAATGATATGTATACTTGTGTAGTATCGCAATATAAATTAAAAGTTAAATTCTTATTTTTCTTCAAGATCAAGTTTTTGTTTTGTTTTGAAATAAAGAAATATAAGTGAAAAATATGATCAGAATTATTGTTATACTGTTGTATATGCGCAGTTTTGGGATCACTACACTTGGTTTTAATTTAGATTTCTTGTTTGTGTGCATGATTTCAACTTTTAAACTCATGTGTGGTTGTGTTTTCTCCATGAATTTTAAGTAGTTTTCTTTATCTTTTTCCTTAAATTGATACATAATTAAGTATTTAAAGGAAGTTGTGTGAAGTATTAGACTTCAATGTTGAAAGAATTTGTGATGATTTGAAACCTTGCACTTCATTTATTTATTAATTTAGCCAATTAAGATGTTAATGCCTATTGTGAGAACATGTAAGATCCGAGATGGTATTGTCTTAGTCAGCAAATGGTTAGAATCACATATTGATTTCATGAATGAGAATGTATTTCATGGGATTGAGTGCAAATAAATAGAGAAATAATCTTTTAAAAGGTGTAGAATTAGTAGACTTTAGAGTGACTCGCTAAAGCACCCAATTTGATTTATAGTTTTAGGTTTTGATACAAGATGTTAGTCCCTTGGTTGAGGGTGAAGAGGGAACTCTAGAGTGAGATTTAGTATCTTCCCTACCTAACCGGTCTTTAAGATTGTTCAAACTATAGATTAACTAATGTTCTTTATAGCATCTCTCGCAAGGGTAAAGAATATTATTGCTCCTATTTGGCACAACACATTTAGCATACTTCCACAACAAAATTTTTATACTTATTACTGATTCATGATAAGGAAAAATATATTTTACTTATATTACCTTCATCTTACAAACATTTAATTAAGCTAATTAGTTGCTTACTATAGTTTCATAAATGCAAAAAAATAGAAAAAGAATCAAATTTTCATTCCTATTATAGCATCTTAAAATTAAGTAAGAATATTTTGCTAAGTAGATTCATGTCATCTAAACTTTCTAGTTTTCTAAAGTGCATATTATTATTTTTCTTGTGGGCTCGATATTCGGGGCTTAATAAAAAAGTCTTATATTACTTGATAACGATTTGAATACTTGCATAGTATCCCATATTTAAATATTATAATTGTATTCTTATTTGTTTCATAGTGGAAAACTTACCTAGCTTTTTCTTTGGATCAAGTTTTTGACTTTGTTGCAAATTAAGAATAATTATTAAATAAATTAAACATATAATCGTATACATCACATTTTACTTCTATATCGAAGAAAGTCAGGATCAAGTTTTTGGCGTCGTTGCCTGAGAAAATTACAAAATTTTCAAAAGTTTTTAGAAAGCAAAAATTTTTATTTTTGCAAAAGTTTTATTTAAACTTTAAGATTTATTATAGGAATATTGTAGTTTTGTTTTTATATAAAATTCTTGTTTGTGTGTTTTTATTATTTTTATTATTATAGTTATTTTATTTTTGTGTTTTATAGTAATGTACGCGTAGTGAGATTCTACAGGACTTGTGTCTCACAATTCTGAATTAGAAAGAACTATTAGAAAAATTAAAAAATTAAAAATTACTAGAAAATTTCAAGAAATGGCAAATCAAAATAATCAAAATGCTGAAGAGTTTAGACCTTTAAGAGAATATGCATACACTACAGTGAATGAACTTCATTGTAGTATTCAAAAACCCTCTGTAGTGGCTAATTCATTTGAGCTTAAACCCGCTATTATCCAAATGCTATCAAATAATCAGTTTGGGGGAGAACCAACTGAAGATCCAAATTAACATCTTGCCAATTTTCTGGAATTGTGTGTTACATTTAAATATGATGGTGTATTAGATGATGTTATAAGACTTAGATTATTTCCTTTCTCACTAAGGGATAAAGCTAAGATATGATTACATTTGTTATCACCTGGATCTATCGGAACTTGGACTGATTTAGCACAGAAATTCCTTGCTAAATATTTTCCACCATCCAAAAATCCAAAGCCTAGAAATGATATTACATCTTTTTGCCAGTTTGAAGGAGAATCTATTTATGAAGCATGGGAACGATTTAATGAACTTTTAAGAAAGTGTCCACACCATACTATATGAGATTGGATAATAATTCAAACTTTTTAAAATGGATTAGTTGGATCTCTTAGATCTATTATCGATGTTGTTGTTGGTGGTTCATTGATGTCAAAACCATTTAATGATGCTTATGCTTTAATTGAAGAGATGGCTATAAATAACTTTCAACGGTCGTCTGAAAGGGTAAATCTTAAGAAAGTAGCCAATGTTCATAAAACTGATGCTTTTGCAATGTTAGGAAATTAAGTTACAGCAATTTCAAGGAAATTAGACCAATTTGGAATGAATTTTTCTCAACAAATTTTCATGACTAAAGAGAATTCATTAGGCCAAATGGTATATTATCAAGCATCATTAGAGACTTTGAATTTCATAAATAACAAGAGGAATAACCCATATTCAAATTATTATAACCCAGGTTGGAAGAACCATACCAACTTGAACTGTAACAATATTACGGGTGGTAATAATCAGCAATGGGGGAACAATCAAGTAAATCCATTGGGAAACTAGAACAAACAAGGGAATAATAATTATAGACCTACTTATTCTCTAGGTTTTAACAGTAATCCACAATTTAAGGAGAATAAGTTGTTTATAGAAGAAGTGGTGTTACAAATGGGAAATCAATTACAAAGTTAAGAAGTTACAATTATAAATATTGAGAATTAGTTGGGACAAATAACAAATTTGTTAAGTAATAGATCCCAAGAAACACTTCGTAGTAATATAAAAGTAAATCAAAAAGACCAAAATAAAGAGCAAGTAAAAGCCGTTCAACTTAGAATATGAAGAGAATTGGAAGGTTGAGTTTAAAAGGAGACTGAAGTAGAGAGAGAAGGGATTGAAGAACCAAAAGAGGACGCTCCAAAAGGTTTGGACAGACCCATTTCTCCACATAAAGTTGACTTATAAAAACCACCACCTCCATTTCCTTAGAGGCTCTGACAACAAAAGTTGGATAAGCAATTATCAAATTATGAAATTTTTTAAGAAACTTACAATTAATATTCCATTTGCTGAAGCTCTAGAATAAATGCCAAGTTATGTGAAGTTTATGAAGGATATTCTTAACAGGAAAAGGAAGTTCAAATATAATGCGACTGTTGCACTTATTGAGAAGTGCAGTGCTATAATTCAGAAAAAGCTTCTTGAAAAGCTTAAAGATCTTAGTACTTTACAATTCTATGTGCAATGGGAGGCAGATTTTATGGGAAAGCTTTATGTGATTTAGGAGCAAGCATCAACCTTATGTCATTATCAATATTTAAAAGATTGGGATTAGGAGAAACAACCCCTACTACTATAACTCTGCAGTTAGTAAATGTTCAATAACCTATCCTAAAGGAGTTATAGAGGATGTCCTAGTGAAAGTGGATCAATTTATTTTTCCTGTTGATTTCATTGCGCTAGATATGAAGGAAGATAAAGGAGATACCTATCATTTGGGGAGACCTTTCCTAGCTATAAGAAGAGCAATGATAGATGTGTAAAAAGGAGAATTAACAAAGTGCGTTAATGATCAAACAGTTACATTAAATATTTCCAAATCAATGAAATACCCTGCAAAAGGTGAAAATGATGAATGGTATAAAATAGATATCATAAGATATTTAAGTGAATGTCATTTCAAAGCAACTTATGAAGAAAAATCTAAAATGAAAGAGACGGAACACGAGCAAGAAGAGGAATTAGATCAATACAAAGATTTATATAAGTAATATTTTTATTATGTTCAAGAAAGTTTTGAAGTTTTGAAAATGATAGAAAAAGATAAATCCTTTTGTCCATCAATTAAAAAACTTCTTGAGCTTGAGTTGAAGCTACTTTCTGAACATTTGAAGTATGTCTTTTTAGGTGATTCCTCTACATTACATGTTATAATTTCCTCAAAGTTAACTACAGAAGAAGAAGTGAGTTTGATGAAAACATTAAAGAGCTATAAGAACGCCTTTGGATAGACAATTACTGATATAAAAGGAATCAGTCCTTCAATTTGTATGCATAGAATTCATATAGAAGGGAACTATAAACCCAAGGCTGATCCTTAAAGAAGATTGAATCCTACTATGAAAGAAGTTGTTAAGAAAGAAATTTTGAAGTGGTTAGATGCTGGAATTATCTACCCTATTTTTTATAGTGCATGGGTTAGTCTGATTCACTGCGTTCCTAAGAAATGAGGAGTGACTGTGACTTTAAATGAACATAACAAGTTAATAACAACAAGACAAGTGACTAGAGAAAAATATGTTGATTTTTTCATACCTATTTTATAATGTTTTTTATGATATTGCATTTTGAGAAGGTATTTTTGATGTTTTGTTGCAAGAATGATGAAATAGGGTCATTGGAGCAAAAAGATGCAAAAAGGAGCAAATTTGGAGCGAAAAGGGCCAAAATGTGAAGAATTGAACAAGGGCACCGACGGCGCCATCGACCCTGCCGACGGCAAGATTTTTTTGAGTCTTTAGAATTAATTCATTAGGAAGTTCCACCGATGGTGCCCTCGAGGCTGCCGACGGCGAGCTCAACGGTTATGTCCAACTAGGGTTTGGATGAGGATAAATTTTGAAGGGATGCTTAGGCAACTCTTGGAAAAGCTCATCCACAACTTAAAAAAAAATTGGCCAAAAATTATAGAAGCCCTGGATGTTAGAAAGGTCCTGAAGAGGGGGAGGCTCAAAATTGAAGTCTGAAAAAGTGTAGAGAGTCTAAATTGTGAGGAATTCTTCGAGAGATTGTAAAAGTGGAGGGAAAGAGAGAGATTTTTTCCTCCTTGCCATTTTGAAGAGGAATTCTGTGTGTTGTAAAGAAAGGAAAAGATTTAGAGGAACTTCGAGGAGCTTTCTTGGGGTGAAATTAGAGATAAGTTTATTTATTTTTGTAGTTGTATGACTTTGCTTTTATAAATGATTTCTGAGTTTTGTTGTGCTTTCTCCATGAGATCTGAGTAGTTTTCTCTATCTTTCTCTTTATCTTGAGAATTGTGAAATGGTGATTTGAATTGGTGGAGCCATGAAAATGTTTAAGAAATTGTGATGATTCACTTCGATCTTAATTTACTTTCAATCTGACCAATTGATTTGTTAAAATATGTTGAGTTTCACCGAAATGGTAATTTGAATTGGTGAAGCCATAAAAATGTTTAATAAATTGTGATGATCTTTTCACTTCAATATTAATTACTTTCAATCTGGCCCAATTGATTTGTTAAAATATGTTGAGTTTTACAACTAAAGTGAATGGTGAAGTCATGAAAATGTTTAAGAAATTGTGATGATCTTTTCACTTCGATCTTAATTTACTGAAGCCATGAAAATGTTTGAGAAATTGTGATGATCTTTTCACTTCGATCTTAATTTACTTTCAAATCTGCCAATTGATTTGTTTAAAATATGTTGAGTTTTACAACCGAATAATTGGCAAAACCATGAAAATGTTTTTGGTAATTTGAATTGGTGAAGCCATGAAAATGTTAAAGAAATTGTGATGATCTTTTCACTTCAATCTTAATTTATTGGAGCCATGAAAATTTTAAAAAAATTATGATGATCTTTTCACTTCGATCTTAATTTACATGAAGCCATGAAAATGTTTGAGAAATTGTGATGATCTTTTCACTTCGATCTTAATTTACTTTCAAATCTGGAATTGATTTGTTTAAAATATGTTGAGTTTTACAACTAAAGTGAAGATTATATCCAAGATTTAGGGAGGTCAAAGCCCAATTGATTTGTTAAAATATGTTGAGTTTTACAACTAAAGTGAAGATTACATCCAAGATTCCAATTGATTTGTTAAAATATGTTGAGTTTTATAACTAAAGTGAAGATTACATCCAAGATTCAAGGAGGTCAATGCCCTTGGAAGNAGTGAAGATTACATCCAAGATTCAGGGAGGTTAAAGCCCTTGGAAGATGGGTGCAAATAAATAGGGAAATAATATTATCGAGCGTAGAATTGGAGATTTTAGAGTGGCAAACTAAAATCCTCAATTCTTTGGAAGTTGGGTGAAAATAAATAGGGAAATAAAATTATCAGGCATAGAATTGGAGATTTTAGAGTGACAGACTAAAATTCCCAATTTAGTCCTATCATTTGGGTGTTAAAGTGTAGATGTTAGCCCTCAAGTGAGGGGAACATGGGAGCTCCGAAGTGAGAGCTTGTATCCTCTCAGCCTAGACGCAGATTCAGTAAACAAGTATAGGATTAGTCAATGTTCGTTATGCTTGGACCAAAGGTTAAAGAATAGGTATGCTCCCATTTGACATAATATAGCTTGAACTAATTCACTTTATCCATTCACTATAATTTCTTGGCAATNACATCCCAGATTCAGGGAGGTCAAATCCCTTGGAAGTTGGGTGCAAATAAATAGGAAAATAAAATTATCGGGAGTAGAATTTGAGATTTTAGAGTGACAGACAAAAATCCCCAATTCGGTCCTATCGTTTGGGTGATGAAGTGTAGATGTTAGCCCCTCGGGTGAGGGGAATGTGGGAGCTCCAAAGTGAGAGCCGGTATCCTCCCAGCCTAACCGCATATTCAGTAAATAAGCGTAGGATTAGTCAATGTTATTTATGTCTGAACCAAAGGGTAAATAATAGGTATGCTCCTATTTAACACAATACAAATTAAACTGATACACTTTATCCATTCACTATAATTTCTTGACAAAGAGAAGGATGCTTTCTATATATTGAATATCACATTTGAACCTTTATTAGTATTATTATTTATTTCATAGTTATTAAAATTACATATTTTTTTTAATTGTCTATTAGTGACAGATAAGCAAATTAAACTTCATTGTTGTGATTAAAGTATTATTTTTCTAAAATCTTAGTTCGTAGTTCTAATCTTACCCCCTGTGGGATCGATATCTAGGACTCCATTAAAGCCCTATATTACTTGAGCGATATGTATACTTGCGTTGATAAGTGTGACTTTACAATCATTGAATATTTATTTCGTCTATATTTATCGAATCTATAACTGTTATTAAGGTTTTGGTACAGTTGTTGAGGAATTAAATCTTTTGACAGCAGTATTAAATACTTATATTTTTAAGGATATATAAAGTCGCGGTCACTGACAAGCCTCACCGACGAATATCTGAACGTCGGCATCTCCCCCTCCTCAATCTGGTAAACCCGTCCGATCTCGATCGGTTCTTTAGCACGATGCCCTAGAGGTCGAGAATCGTCGCCTCAGTCTCCCTCCTCTCCACACCTTGCTTTGTCGGGCCTCCCTTCACGTTGGCAAAGCCCCACTGGAGACCTTCCTCCTGGTGTGGACTTCCTTTTCTGCACAATATCCAGCGCAGAACCCTTCCTACCACGCCACATCCAACCTGCACCGGCGTTTTTCCCTCACTGTTGACGCCTCTTTGGCGTGCTTCCTAACGACAAGCTACTGCCCTTCCCGGTGGCTGGAGACTGTCGGTCATCTTCCTTGCTGAAGCATTCCTTCGGGTCAGTGTTCAGTCTTTGTGGCTTGGAGTGGCAACAGTCACGTTGTATAGAGAACCGTACAGCCTCTTGTCGTGAAGGTATGTTTTGGGTCATATTTTTCTATTCCAAAATTATTTATTTTGGGTACTTTGCATATCTCACCGATTCTTGTCTCTCTTGCCCTCTCTATCTCCTATTCTCCTCGTTGCATGGCTCATTGCGAGGCATGTCGGTGCATGGACCAAACATTGATGGCCTGGAGCAAGCAAAGAGAACGCACATGCAACCTTCGCGGTGGTGAGATCCCCTAAGCTCCTAGCTAGCCCTAGGTTTAGTGGTGTCTATGCATGTTGGTTTGATAACCCAAACGGGGTGCGTGCGCCAGCATGGGTCGGCGTGACGACGTGCCTGCGTGATGGATCTTTGGTTTTCCCAAAGCTAGCCTTCAGGCTATGACTTTCTATGTAACCAAACACCCCTCATAGAGCCGAGTGTCTCCCCTTATTTTGAGCTTTAGCACAAGTCCTGATGGGTCAGAGTCCCTCGCTCCTCTTGCTTTGGGTTCCCCAGCTTTACTTGGAGAAGTTGGGAGGTCTGACTTGGCAAAGCGAGAGAAGTTTTGTAGCAGTCTCGCTTTGCAAATTCTGGAGGAGTTCACAAAATGAGAAAATTTTGTAGCTTGCCCATTTCGTGATGCCGTAGAGAGTTTCCCCCTCAGAGATCAGAGGAGAAACTCCCCACATTTTCTCACCAAAATAAGAGGCGGCAGTGCCGCATATCCAAGGGTCTAAAACTTAGATTTTCAAGATGAGGTCGTTAATACGAGCGTGACTTGCTATCATTTGTGTTCATATGCACCTCATGGTTTGAATGTGCATACCTTGCATGTTACATATTGTATGTCATATATCACACTTGCACTTGCACTCTGCACCTTGCGTTTGCACTTGCACCTTGAACCTTGCATTTACACGTTGCATTTGTAATTGCACCTTGTATCTCGCACTTGCACTTGCTCCTGTACCACTTGTGCCTCGGTCGGCTATCCTGAACCGGTCATATCACTTGTGTTTGAGCCTGCTACCCCGACCCGGTTAGCACAACACTTTGGTTTGATCGGATGCTCCATCCATATGGACCAACCACTTGCTCCTTTGCATGTTGTGTATGTGCATGTACATGTTTGTATGCATGATCGATATCATCTACTTTAGTTGCATTCTTTCGGGTCACTGTCTTACCAGTATACCATCTTTTCGGGCCCTTGCCGCAACGACATGCTTACCTCCTGGTCACTATCTTACCGGTATACCCTCTTTTCAGGATCCTGCCGCCACGACATGCCTACCGCCGGGTTACTGCCTTACCGGTATACCCTCTTTTTGGGCTCCTATCGTCACAACATGCCCACCTTCGGTTCACTACTTTACCGACATGCCTTTTTTTTGGGCCGCTGCCACCACGGCATGCCCACCTTCGGGTCACTGCCTTACCGACGACATACCCTCTTTTCGGGCCCCAACCGCTATGACATGCCCATTTCTATGAGTCACTGCCTTCACGACATACTCTTTATCACTACTTATATGTTTTGATTTGCTTGCATTTGCATTGCATGTTTGCATCGATAGCGAGCCAGGTTCGTTAGGAGAGTGACCCCGTGTTGGTCGCGATACCATAACGAGCATTTCTTGCTGGGTTGATTCCGATGAGCAATGCGAGTTAAGTCATCATGATTGACATGAGTATGACTGTGCTAAAGATCTAATGGATCTAAATCGTGTCACCCCTCTTCGTGACACCCTTTAGATCCCTCAAATCTTTAGAATGGGGACGGTATGAAAACCCCGTCAAAGTCATACTATACCCAGACTTACCCCGCAATTAGATACTAGGTTGACATATTTTTTGTTAGATGGTGTGCTATGCTAGGATTTAGGGTGCTAGGTAGTTTTTTTGATGTATGGCTATTGTTCTCTGCTGATTTGGTTGCCCTAGTCAGACATCTTTCTTTTGCATTATGCTTGTGGTGTGACTGCATGCTGCATATGTGTGATAGTGTGTTAGAGCATTCTTCTACAGGGAGCCATGCCTATTTATATGCACACACACATATACCGCTATTGGGGGAGTAGGTAATGATTTCCGACCTTTTTGCTTGCAGATGCTATTAGCTCCCCCATTTTTAAGGCATGACTCATGATACATTATTTGCATGTGAGCTTTTTCGCTGACACTTATTTTCATGTAGGATTGAGTCTTTCATTTTTTCTATGTACTTTTTAGAGTCTAAGAGAGTCCTATAGCAGAAATAAGATACAAACACAATTTCCGATGCATTAGGCGTGAGAACCACGTGGAGGAGATCAGGAGCAGATGCTCGCGCCCCGTATCTTAATTCTACATTTTATGTTGATGTATAGAATTAGGACCGAACATACATATGCGGAGTCCGACCCCTTTTTTCTTTTCTGGGATATGCTGCAGACCTAGCGGCACCAACCTGTTTTTTATTTTAATTTGACTTGTTTTGCTTTTTGCATAATATTACATGTCTGCACTTGTATGTGTTTTCATTGTTTCTTTTTGTGATTTATCTGAGATTTCACGATATAATCTAGGCTCATTAGGACTTAAATTCCTAACTTTTTACAAAAATCTTAAATAAAATATTTAAGATAATTAAAATTTAGGATTAAAATATTCAAGATTTAAAAACTGCAACATTTACTTTCCTGCATATATTAATAGGACATCTATAATACTTATAACCACTCTAGATAATTGCATTCATATTTACATGTCCCGAGGAGGAGTCCCCGTACTTCTCCAACCTGACTGGCCCAACATACCTTCATATAAGTGGTTGTCTAGTGCGTCTAGGGTGTTAGAATGCTCCTCGACCCAGATGGGGTGTAAGCCCTTTTGTTTGGAGTGTTTCCAGCTTTGTAGCTGAACCTCCCCTTCTTTTCTTTCCTGAGGCATCCTTGCCATTTCAGCAGGTATAAATCTCACCTTTTAGAGCTTCAGCTTATAGTTACATGATAGGGTTTCTTTAATTTGACCTTAGGGCTAACGAGGTTCCCGTGGACGAGGCAATTCACGGATTGCTGACCGGGTGTCTCAAGACGTGTTGGGTCGACTACCTTTACGACCAAGTAGACTTAGGGTCCTAGTAGCTGTTGATGACGGGTTCGTGGTACCTTTACCCAATTACCTCTACCTTTTAGGATCACTCTACCTTCCTTTTTGTTGAGCCCCTTTGAGCCATATTGCTTCTTGACTTTGTTGATATCACCTCGACGGCCCGATACTAATGAGTTGTCGCCCATTTGGCATACGACGATTTCTCCTCTGCCCTTATGACCCGGATGTGCTTTAACGTGTTGGGATATCCCCATCAAGATGATTTAGGTTATTCCGTGGGCTTCATGTGCCAATGAGTCGCTACCCATTCCGGATGTGAGAGACTCTCTCTCTACCAATGACTTAATGTTAGCTTTGAAGCATTGAGACTGTTCCCACACCCAATAACCTTCATTTGATTGCTTATACCCAGGTTTATGATAATATGAAGCGAAACTCCTTTTATCGAGAGTATTCTTGGGTATCCCCAAAGATGTAATTAACCAGTAGAAACACGTTCATCTAGAGTGCTCTTGATCCCATAACAGGTACATACACTTGACTCTCTGGTTATGAGTAGTTTACGTAGATACTTCTTTCACGGATATTGGTTTATGGTGCCTCCACCCGATCTTGTTTGGGCGGACATTCTTGACCTATCATTGCGAGGTTTATCTAACGTAGACTCTCCACGTTTTACTTTTTCTCTTGTTTGTCTCTTTGTCGTATGTCCCTTCTTATTCGATTTCTCTCCTCTTCGAATCATTAATATGACTCGAGAGGGAGATTTATTCGAATGGGGAAGCATACAACTATCGACAGACTGACGACTCCTTTTAAAATAAAAAAGAGAAAAATGAACGGAAACAAGGGTTAACCTATAATTCTTCCAACATAAATCATAGAGCAAAGGACATACATGAGCAATGGAATAAATGCCATAAAACACATATAGAGCAAACACAAAAATTGCAAAGAGCAAGCTAGGCAAAGCAAACCTCAATATCAGAACCGAGAATATTAACGTCAGTAGTATAGGGTAGAGAATACCGTAAGGGGATATGGGATAGTGCCACTGGAACCGGAGACCGAAGAGATGGGAGGAAGGAAAGAGAAGAGAGATGCCACCAAAACCGCCGGTCGGAGTTAGGGTGAAGATGAGAAAAGAGCTAGGGCAAAGATATGGTAGAGAAGCATGATAACAACAAAAGGGGCACACAAACAAAATATGAGGACACGAAAGATATTTTTTGTGAATAAAATATGGGATTTGGGGTTGAATTCATGGTCCATGTTTACATCTGATTATCCTAAAAAGCCGTAACACCATCATTTCAAAACACCTTTTTCTTCGTTTATGTGCTACATCACAGCTAAAAATCTGCCCCAAACACACTTTAAGAAGGGAGCAAGTAGCCCAACATTAGATAACTTGCTCCCTTCTAAATTTTTTTGAACTTGTCTCCATTATTTAATATAAATTATTAAATTTTTTTTTTTTTGAAAATTGGTAATATTCGGAATGCTATCTATGTAAAAAGCGCAAAATAAAAATATCCTCTTCAATCTATTGAAGATCGGTCATTACGGAGCAAGGCCAATACACAAACCAACCTCCATGCCCATTCAACTTCTGCGGGAAACCCTTCTCCCACAGCCTAAGCATCGGCTTCCTCCCTGACAATGGATAAGAAAGGAAAATCAACTTTCCAACATACCACGAAAGGGACTGACGCCCATGGAATGCCGTCTGTTTTCTCCTCCAATATCCATTTCTTTCTTGCCGCGCCAATCTTCTTCCAGTGCCAAATCGCAATTACATATTCGTTTCTTGAGTCGGAGTAGATCCTGACATCGTACCTTTCTGCTTTGCTTTTAATGGGCTCTGAGTTGGAGACCTCCGAGGTTGGAAAGAAATGGCTTCCATTGAGGATTCAGAGACGCTCNCAAACTATTATAACCTAGGTTGGAAGAATCATCCAAATTTTAATTGGAATAACCATTCTTCTACAAATCAATAACGGGCGAACAACCTAGTGAACCCATTAGGAAATTCATCCAACCAAGGAAATGTTAATTATAGACCTTTCCAGTGAACCCATTAGGAAATTCATCCAACCAAGGAAATGTTAACTATAGACCTTCTTATCCACCAGGATTTAACAGAAACACTCAAATTAAGGAGAAGAAGTTGTCTATGGAAGAACTGATATTAAACTTGGGTCAACAATTGCATAATCAAGGAAATTAATTACAAATTCAAGGAAATCAATTTCAAAATCAAGGAACTGCTATTAAGAACATTGAAAATCAATTAGCGCATATCGCTACTATGCTTAAGTAATCGAACATTAGGAACTTTTCCTAGTACTGTGGAACCAAATCCTAAAGATCAAGGAAAAGAACAAATCAAAGCGATAGTAGTACTGTGGAACCAAATCCTAAAGATCAAGGAAAAGAACAAATAAAAGTGATACAATTACATACTGTGGAACCAAATCCTAAAGATCAAGGAAAAGAATAGATAAAAGCGATACAATTATGAAGTGTAAAGATCAAGGAAAAGAACAGATAAAAGCGATACAATTACGAAGTGGAAAAGAATTGGAAATGAGAGTATAGAAAGAAACAGAAACTGAAAAATTGAAAGTGGATACTGAAAAAGAAAAGGATCATGAATACCCAGATTTATAATTTTCACTTACACCAATGAAAATTACTTTGAAAAAATCTCCGCCACCGTTTCCTCAAAGATTGAAGCAACACAAAAGGAATAAACAATTCTCCAAGTTTTTAGAAATTCTTAAGAAGTTAACGATAAATATTCCCTTCGTAGAAGCTTTAGAGCAAATGCCCAATTATCTGAAATTTATGAAAGATATTCTTAACAAGAAAAGGAAGTTCACGGATAACGAATGCACTTAGCGAAGAGTGTAGTGCAATTATTCAGAAAAAGCTTCCTAAAAAATTAAAAGATCTTTGTAGTTTCACTATACCGTGTGCTATCGGTGAAAAATTTTATGAATGAGCTTTATGTGATTTGGGAGCCAGCATTAATCTTATGCCTCTATCAATTTTCAAAAGATTAGGATTAGGAGAAGTCTCACCTTCTTCTGTAACTCTTCAATTAGTGGATCGTTAAGTTACATATGCTAAGGGAGTTATAGAAGATGTGTTAGTAAAAGTTGATAAATTTATCTTTCCAGTGTATTTCATTGTTTGAGATATGGAGAAAGATATAGAAATACCTATCATTTTTGGGAGACCATTTTTAGCTACTGGAAAAACTATGATAGATGTTCAAAAAGAGAATTAACTATGAGAGTTAACGATCAAGAAGTGACTTTTAATATAGTGAAATCTATGAAATACCCCTCTACTAAAAGAGATAATGAATGCTTTCACATGAAAATTAGTGAACATCTATTGAGTGAATATTTTAAAAAATATTTTGAAGAGAAAGAGCAATTTGAAGAGAGTGATGAAATTATTTTGGACGAATTAGAAAATGAAGAATTAGATTATGTTCAGGAAAGATTTGAGATGCTGGATATTACAGAAAATGCTGATAAGATTCTAGTTCCGTCGATTATAAAACCACCTGAACTTGAGTTGAAAATATTACCTAGTCATTTGAAGTATGTGTTTCTGGGAGACTCATGTACATTACCTATAATTATATCTTCAGATTTAAAAGATTTGTAAGAGCAAAAACTGTTAGATACATTAAAAAGATATAAGAAAGCTTTTGGTTGTACCTTAGCTGATATTAAGGGAATTAGTCCTTCGATCTGTATGCATAGATTTATGCTAGATGAACAATATAAACCAAGAGTTGATCCACAAAGGAGATTAAACCCAATGATGAAAGAATTGATGAACAATATAAACCAAGAGTTGATCCACAAAGGAGATTAAACCCTATAATGAAAGAAGTGGACAATATAAACCAAGAGTTGATCCACAAAGGAGATTAAATCCAATGATGAAAGAAGTAGTTACAGTCTAAACCAAGATTTGATCCACAAAGGAGGTTAAACCCTATAATGAAAGAAGTAGTAAAAAAATAAATTTTGAAATGGTTAGACACTGGAATTATATATCTTATTTCAGATAGTGCGTGGGTAAGTCCTATTCATTGTGGGTTAGACACTGGAATTATATATCCTATTTCAGATAGTGCGTGGGTAAGTCCAATTCATTGTGCTTAGACACTGGAATTATATATCATATTTCAGATAGTGCATGGGTAAGTCCAATTCATTGTGTTCGTAAAAACTGGAATTATATATCCTATTTTAGATAGTGTGTGGGTAAGTCCAATTCATTGTGTTCCTAAGAAAGGAAGAGTGACCATTGAAACAAAAGAAAAACAACGAATTAATACCTATCAGACAAGTTACTGGGTGGCGTATTTGCATTGATTATAGAAAATTAAACACCGCCACCAGGAAACATCACTTTCGCTTTACCCCTTTTTAGATCAAATAGTAGATAGACTTGTTGGGCACAAATATTTTTGTTTTTTAGATGGATATACTGAGGATCAAGAAAATACAACATTTACTAGTCCTTTTGGAACTTTTGTTATTTGAAGAATGCCTTTCGGATTATGTAATGCACCTGCAACATTCTAGAGATGTATAATGTCCATATTTAGTAAGTTAATTGATGATGGATTGGAAGTATTTATGGATGATTTCCCTATATTTGGAACATCATTTGACGCATGCTTAAGTTATCTTGAAAAAGTTTTGGAGTTATGCGAAAGAACTTNCATTTGAACCTTCATTAGTATATTTAGTTATTTAATAGTTATTAAAATTACATATTTATTTCAATTGTCTATAAGTGACAGATAAGCAAATTGAACTTTATTGTTGCAATTAAAGTATTGCTTTTCTAAGGTCTTAGTTTGTAGTTCTAATATTAATCCCTGTTAGATCGATATCTAGGACTCCATTAAAGCTTTATATTACTTGAGTTTCTAAACCACTTCCTGTGGGATCGATATCTAGGACTCCATTAGAGCCCTATATTACTTGAGCTAGTTCTAAACCACTCCCTGTGGGATTGATATCTAGTACTCCATTAGAGCCCTATATTACTTGTGCGATATGTATACTTGCATGATAAGTGTGACTTTACAATTATTGAATATTTATTACGTCCATATTTATTGAATCTATAACTGTTATTAAGTTTCAGTACAATTGCTGAGGGATTAAATGTTTTAGCAGCAGTATTAACTACTTATATTTTTAAGCATATATAAAGTCGCGGTCAAGTTTTTGGTGTCGTTGTCGGGGAGTGAGTAAACAAAAATTACCATTAGAGTAACGGATAAATTAGGATTATTAGAAAATTTTTACTTGAATTGTAACTTATTTTTGTATTTAGTTAGTGATATTACTGTGTACTGATTTCAAATTGTATGCGTAAATTTAGACCTGAAAATCTTATACCCTACGATTCGGAATTAGAATGCACTGTTAGAAAAATTAGAAGATTAAGAAGAGAACCTAGAAATTCTGATACAATGGAAAGCAACATGAACAATCAAGGAATAGAGAATGAACACCACCCTAGACCCCTACGAGATTATGCAAATCCTACAGCAGTAATTATCCAAAATCCTGATGTAGCTGCTAATTCATTTGAGCTTAAACCTGCTATTATCCAAATGATACAAAACAATCAATTCAGAGGTACATCAAATGAAGATCCTAATTTACACCTCGCTAGTTTTTTAGAACTTTTTGCTACTTTTAAATATGACAGAGTTTCAAACGATGCCGTCAGACTTAGACTTTTTCATTTTTTACTGAGGGATAAGGCGAAGACGTGGTTAAATTCTTTAGCACCAAGATCTATTAGAACTTGAGGAGAACTTTCACAGAAATTTCTATCCAAATATTTCCCTCCATCCAAAACTGCTAAACTTAGAAATGACATAACATCATTCTGTCAGCTTGATTGAGAGTCAATATACAAAACTTTGGAGAGATTTAAAGATCTTCTTAAGAAATGCCCTCATCATTCGTTACCATATTGGTTGATAATTCAAACTTTTTATAATGGATCACTTAGAGCGATTATAGATGTTGCGCCTGGTGGTTCGNTTTGCAGCAAGTATTTTAAACACATGAGATTTGAAAATGTAAATTAAAATAAATTCATTGTATCCTTTTTTTTTTTGTTGTTGTTTGGTTGCATGTAAAACAAATGCATGAGAATTATTTTCTTTGTTTGGTTGAGCATAAAATTTAGAGTCTATTACACCATTAAATTTTGTGGTAAGATTACCTCGTTCAAAATAATAAAAAAACGAAAAGCAATATCATAGGGGCTGTTTGTTTGCAAGTATTTTAATACATGAATTTTTTAGAATGAAGAGGAAAATAAATTCATTGTATTCTAAATTTTTTTTGCTGTTTGGTTGCATGTAAAGCAAATGCATGAAAATTATTTTCTTTGTTTGGTTGAATGAAAAATTAAGTGCCTATTACACCATTGAATTTACTGGTAAGATTACCGCCTTCAAAATAATCAAACAACAAAAGCAATATTGTAATAAATAATATAGAAAGATAGTATGGCTCGTTNGGTAAGATTACCGCCTTCAAAATAATCAAACAACAAAAGCAATATTGTAATAAATAATATAGAAAGATAGTAGAAAATAGGTAAATAATCTAACTGTAAATGAATTTCACCATCTTTTACACTACAATAAACTTCTAATTTAAGAGGACTCGACTGCATATTAGTTTTCAATTTTAAAAACTACTTTAAAAATCACGATAAGTAGAGTTGCTCACAAAAATACACATTAGATATTTTAAAAATACTAGTTATTTTAACTAGTAAAAAACTTTTAATTTAATTATTTAACGAAATTTCTTATATATTGTGACCTATTTGAAGTTGCAAATTGACGCTCTCACAATACATCTCTTCATTCATTTGCTCTTTCTCAACAGTGAATAAAAGACCTCCTCAACAGTGAATAAAAAATATAAACAAAAGTTATTTGACGCTCTCTCTGCAATCTTTACATCTATACTAACATAAACCTCAAGTGATGCAGAGTAGAAGGCAATATAGGTAGAGAGGAAGCTGCAGTTTTGATTCAATGATAGTTTCTTTTACAAAAGTTGAGAGCATTGCTTAACATTTTGATTAAAAAAAATAAAGAAACACTCTTTGGCTAAGCGTGCTCGCGCATTTGACTTCCAATGACCTATAGAAGCAGGAAAAAACTGTGTATAATAGCAAAAACTTGTGACTTCTAGTAGAAATGCACTAAATTTTCGTGAAGGCTATCTGGGCAATTCAACAACCCATTTTCATACTAAATGCATGAATCCGGAGGAAACTAAAAAGTAAAAACTGATAAAAACATCATAAGGTTGTCAAAAAAGAACAAGCAACTACTACGCATATTCAACTACTAACTAAAGTAATATGATCCCACATGAACATATCTAAATTCTCATTTACTTATAAAATTATGCATCCATCTGGCTTTAGATTCTTCCAGTCTTGATAAAAACAGTTGAATCATGCTTGGATTTATAGAGTAGTTATAAATGATATTGATATCTTCTTATGTAAATCCTGCTACTTTTATGAACTCCATCATAAGCTTTGTGAACACTTTTTTTTTGTGCTGCTCTAGCATAAATATGATTCTCAATACCATTGGCAACCTGAGTGACACTATCAACTATGATGGCAGCATATTCACAAAGTGTTTGATCTACTCTTTTTTCTTGTTAATGTAACCTTAAAAGCAGATGACGACTCTCTCTTTGTTGTCCCTTTCTCAAGACCTTGACAACATTGTTAAGGACTTTCAAATGGATCCAAATTTGACCAATCACGCAAGTAATGAGAGTGATCTACTTCTGTATCTATAGAGCTAAAATGATTATCATTAACCAAATTAATTTGTAGCAATCTTAATGGTGTGTTTGAATTTTTGGATTTTGCCCATTCATCTATTGCATGCCCTTCTCCACAATCCTTTTCTTATTGGAATATTCAAGTAAGGCAGCACCATCTTTTGGAAAGAACTTCAATAAGCCTAAAAGAATATTAGCATCATATAAAAGTTAACACATCAAAATTTTCATGTTGCATATAATTTTACTTATACATGTGATTTGTACTCATCATATTTCTTCACAATCATCTTTCTCTGTTCATCCCAAGAGATGATTTCTTTTTCCAATCTTGAATGTGACTCAACACACTTCTTTGTTGACACATTTGATTCAAGAATCCCTACTGAATTGGCCATTGTGAGCTCGCTACCCGCAATACTTGCTTGGGAATGTATCGGGATTGCGGTGTCTTGTGATTCAGACGCTCCCACATCATTCTCTCGGGTTATTAGAGGCTTCTTTCTCTTCTTTGGAAACACTCGAATCCTATTGTTTGATGTACTTTCCCACAAAATACCCATGGATTCAACAATATTGTATGACTATCTATCTGTGGGTGCATTGTTGAACTGAATGAGAACATAATACCTGGATTACATTATAGAATCTTTTTGAAATAACTCAAAAATTTCTAAAATGATTACATGTTTGACTTCCTCTAATAGTGGCAACCTAGGAGATTGACTATAGGTCTAAAAATCTTGGCATCATCTTAGCAAAGACTGCCTTGTGTCCGGTATCAGTTCTTTCATTTCACTAGCTTCTAACATCACTAAGGCCGGTCTCACTGGCGCCTCCCTGATGATAGGACACTAAAGGTCTTGTTAATTTTAAATATTCATCACTATTGACTCCGTCAATGACAGAAATAAAATATACTTCCTATCTTTGATAAATGTGTAAGTTTTTAATGATTTTCATGAAGTAAACTCCGATCATACTTTCACGGGCATAATATCACATCAAACTTAATCCTGTAACTTGTCTCAAATTACAAATTTATCGAGTATCTCTTATCAATATCGATCTTATTTTTCTTCAACTAATTCAAGGAATATGATTGATAATGCTTCTGGGTAGTGAAACTCAACCTGTCCCCCATTTGTTTATATACTGCATTTTCACAACTCTCTTTATTGATAATGAGATTGCACGCTTTTTCTTTCACGATATAATAGGTGCAAAATATATTGTGATGGAGCCACAGTTGCTCTCTCATAGCCCCAGTGCGATGGATCTATTGAATTACTAACATCTCTTCTTCGTCAGTTGGAAGTAGATACTCTTCATTTGCATTAGCACCTTCTCATATATATCTTATATCACTATCTATATTTTTCATTGTTCCCTACTCAATGAATGAGATCATTTTCCTATTCGGGCAATTAGATGCAATGTACCCAAAATGGTGGCATTCGAAGCACTTCTTTGTTGGGATAAATTTGGCAGTTTTGGTGGTCTCCACCTTTTTTCCAATTTGGACTAATTTCTCCTTTGGAGAGGCCAACTTGTGTGCTCCAATGAGTGTACTCTTGCTATCTAATCCTCGAATTGAGCTGTCTGTAGAGTGTGGGGGTCACCTAGTGACAATGTTGCTTCTCCATTTTCAAGGCTAAGGTTTGTACATTAAGTAGGGATCAATTTGGCTGTAGCTACATCACAATATTGATAGTTGACTTTAGGCCTCCTAGATACCTTATCACGGTGTACTTCTTGTGTTCCATCAATTCACGTTTCAACTTGAATTAATCAAATTCAACGGTTTATTTTTCCGCAAAAGAATCTATCTAACGCTATTTATGAAGTTTTGTGAACATATCCTGTCGATACTATAAGGGAAGATATTTGTGTTGCATCTACCTTTTCTTCTTAAACAATGGATAATCTTACTCTTTTTGATACCATTCTATGGCTTCGAGAAGGTTTTTATGAATTGAGTTTTGCGGGAAGGTGGTTGTGGAATGACAAGGAAATGAAAATGTGTGGGGTTGACGACATTTGGAAGGGGATAGGCATTGATCGGTGGATTTCTCGATTGAAAAACAAGAAAGAGGGCTCCTAAACGACAAGGTATGAAGGTCAAGGAGGATCCAACACCTATTCCTGAGCAAGATAAAACACACCACTTACAAAAGGAAATGATTCAATACTCCGAGGAGCATAAAATAGAGAACATCTCCCAAAATAATAACAATAACCAAAAGTCCATACAACAAAATATAACAACATATAAATAATCCCTCAATAAAAACAAAAGTTAAGTCTAGTTTAGGAATATTAGAAATTTAGGCCCTATAAAGATTGACAACAACAATAGGCAATAAATCTTCCATCAATGTGGAATAGAACAAAATCCCATTTTTCACATTTGCGAGATCACGTAAATCGTGAAATCCCGCAGTTCCCACATTGGTGGGATCACATGATCATAGGAGAATCGTGAAATCTCGCAGTTCCCACATTGGTGGGATCACATGATCATAGGAGAATCGTGAAATCCCACAATTCCCACATTGGTAGGATCACATGATCATAGGATCCCACGTTCGCTTCTTTCGCTTGCATTTGCCCTCCATCATGCATTCCCATCACATCTCACATCATTCTCCTTGAGTAGGAGAAGTTTGGTTTTCTTCACTAGAAGCTTCAGGAAGCGATATATCACCACCATAATACAGTCACCATCGTGATGTGTCTGAGGCAATCCCACTACAAAATATATTCTCATGTCCATTCCATGCAATAAAAAATACATAGGACATTCTAAAACACATTTTGATATAATAAATAGTTATCCTATTTTTGCATAATCACCGTTGGAACTGCACACGAATGAGTCTTCTCACAAACAAAGTCTTGAACTATTAAATCTGTAATATACTTCACCCACTGCTTGTCCTTGGCTAGACGTATCTGATAAACAAGTATGTCTAGAGTAACCGACTTTAGAATGAAATTTGTGGTATGCTGGACCACTCTCAATGGAGCCACCTAATGTATTTCAATAGTACATTGTGATTAATTATTGTTGGAGGATTAAACACTATGTTGAAGTTTAACCTTATGCTCAAAATATCTTGCACTAACTTTTATAATCTAGAAGTAAATTTAATATTATGATCATATACGATGGAGAATGACGTCCCATGTAGTCAATAATGTGGTTCATATGAATTTTTGCTAGCTTATCTAGTGGATAATTCTAATTTTTTAGGTATAAAAGAAGTTTTCCTTATGAGTATATCATCCCTATCCAAATGTCATATCACTTATTTAGATGTAGGGAGGTAAACAATAAAATTTATTACGTTCTACTCCTAACTTCCATTTCAAAACATGAAAAAGGCTACAACAATTCCCCATTTTTATACTGTTTAGCCTTATCTAACATTCCAAATACTTGACTACAAAATTTGTAAGATTATTTTTTATATAAAAAAAAACAAGCCTTCGTTCCACTAAGTGCGGTTGGCTACATGAATCCTCTTTCTACATTGTGTCTTTTGAGTTTCACATTTTCATTTAATTCTAATAAATTAAGATAATTTTTTATACAACATGCTTAGGTTTTTTTAGGTCTACCTCTACCTTTTTTAATATAAGTTAAATCTAAAACATCTGATCTCCTAATAAGATCATTAGTTGGTTGACGTTTAATGTGACCAAACATTCGAAGACGACTCTCTCGAATCTTGCCTGTCATTAGAGCTACACCACCACTTTCATGGATATATTCTTTTCACATTTTGTCTCTAAGTGTAAAGCCGCTTATCTACCTAAGCATTCTTATCCCAACAACACTTAATTTAGTTTTATGCTTCTCTTTTATAGACCAAAATTTTGTGCTATAAAGCATTGCATGTCTCACCATCATCTTATAAAATTTTCCTTTAAGTCTAACCTATACTTCTCTATCACATAATTGGCCTGATGCATTCCTCTACTTCAACCTTCCAACTCGAATTATACTAATAATATCCCCATCTATATCACCATTACTTTGAACAATTGACATGAGATATTTAAAACGTTCACTCCTTTTAATGATTTGATCACCCATTTGTTACAACTTTACCACCGTCACGATCCGGCCCGAGGCTTGGAATTAACCAAGATGGGAACAGNCTACCTAAGCATTCTTATCCCAACAACACTTAATTTAGTTTTATGCTTCTCTTTTATAGACCAAAATTTTGCGCCATAAAGCATTGCATGTCTCACCATCTTCTTATAAAATTTTCCTTTAAGTCTAACCTATACTTCTCTATCACATAATTGGCCTGATGCATTCCTCTACTTCAACCTTCCAACTCGAATTATACTAATAATATCCCCATCTATATCACCATTACTTTGAACAATTGACATGAGATATCTAAAACGTTCACTCCTTTTAATGATTTGATCACCCATTAGTTACAACTTTTCCACCGTCACGATCCGGCCCGAGGCTTGGAATTAACCAAGATGGGAACAGATGGTCTAACGGTGGAAACTAAAATTTCTATATTCGTCTACAATTTAAATTGCCACTAATCAAATTAAATTAAAATAATATATTTAAATTTATCTTGTTACTGATTATCTGCGTCTTCTATAATGTTATCTCTTTTAACGCTCATTGTTAATCACTTAATAAAATCTAAAAATATTAATTTAAAACAACAATAACCAAAAAAATGTTAGTGAATACTAGTACTCTTATGCTACAACAATACAATAAAATAGAAAGCAAAATGGATGTCATCTAAATATTTTAATAAATCAATATAAATATTTAATATGTAATCAATGAATCATGCTATATCAATAACATACCAATATCATTTTATATATGTATAACCGTCACGAGAGCACATTCAAAAAATTGTATCACTGAAGTANATGGGAACATATGGTCTAACGGTGGAAACTAAAATTTCTATATTCGTCTACAATTTAAATTGCCACTAATCAAATTAAATTAAAATAATATATTTAAATTTATCTTGTTACTGATTATCTGCGTCTTCTATAATGTTATCTCTTCTAACGCTCATTGTTAATCACTTAATTTAAAACAACAATAAACTAAAAAATGTTTGTGAATACTAGTACTCTTATGCTACAACAATACAATAAAAAAGAAAGCAAAATGGATGTCATCTAAATATTTTAATAAATCAATATAAATATTTAATATGTAATCAATGAATCATGCTATATCAATAACATACCAATATCATTCTATATATGTATAACCGTCACGAGAGCACATTCAAAAAATTGTATCACTGAAGTCCTTCAATATCAATATTCTTTTCCATATATGTGCACGGGTACCTTAGTGCCCCTCTACTAATACCATCAATGAGTGACTCCATCATAGTCATTTATACACTTACAATCACTTTATGTAAATTATATCATTCAAAATTTTATATCACTCAACATGTAATACTATAATGCATTAATTATTCTATAATATGTGACTAGAAGCATTCACATCAAGATGGCTGATAAAATTTAATAATAGAAAAGTCAATTTCATTAATCAAATATGAATAACAACCCATACGACTGGTCTAGAAGTGATACTAAACAATACTGTAATTTCAGAGTAGGGGTACTCACCTCGATGATACTTAATTTGCTATTTGCCTTGTGTTCTAAAATTGAAAGCCTAAAACATGATATAAAATTTAATTAATTTATTATTTTAATAAACTATTATCTTTCCATCTTTTAAATGTTAAAATTTTATTTATGTAATCACGCTAAATTTTTATTCCATAAATATGTGTATATATATATCTTATTATCAAATATTATTAATTTTTATTATTAATTCAAGGCTTAGAAAAATTTGCGTACGTACGACGTACGCAGTGCTTCGTACTTCAGGTAGGTTAGAGGGAGGGTATTGAGGGTTATATTTGCGTTATACCCACTGTAACCTCCTTGTAACTTACATGTAACTTACAAATATATGAAAACAGAAGCGCGAGATTTTGAGGGTTATATTCGCGTTATACCCACTGTAACCTCTCTTTTAACTACCTGTAACTTACAAATATATGAAAACAGAAGCGCGTTCCGCGCTTCTGTTTTCATATATTTATAAGTTACAGGTAGTTTACAGGGAGATTACAGGGGGTATAACACGGATATAACCCCCAATACCCTCCCTGTAACCTACATGACGTACGCAGTGCTGCGTACGTCTTACGTATGCAAATTTTTCTCTACGGTGGTTGCTCTAAACAAAGCTATTTTGGTCTCCTACGCATGAGAACAGAGTCGCGACTCCGTCTCCTCCTTCGCACGACAACAACACTAGAGAGAATCACTACCTGATGCCGCTGCTCTTCTTCTTTCTTCCTATTCTCTTCTTTGATGGTCAGCTAGGGCACGATTGAAGCTTTTACGCACACAAGGAAAAGCTCCTCAATAGGGTTGCAACTTCTTCCTGGACTCCTTTAATTGCGGTTCGGNCAAGAGTGGTATTTATCTTTAAAAATCAATTTAAGTTATGAAATGAACTCAAAATATTTTGAAACTTTTATGTTGAGTTCTCTGGATCATAGATCACAGTGGGAAATCAAGTCATTTAAATGTTTATATTTTTCAAGATCAATTATCTTAGTGATTTAGTATTTGAAAATTTTAAGGATGTTTTAAATGACTTGACCTATGAAATTATTTTCAAAAGTTCCTCTGGTCATGGTAGACTTTCCAAAATTTTCTTAGGATTTTTAAACCAATATGCTAATTTCCATGATTATTTTAAGGGAATATTATGGAAGATGATGAAAATATGGATCTCTATATAGGGACCCCATCTAACCTTGNGAGCGATACGTATACTTGCGTTGATAAGTGTGACTTTACAATTATTGAATATTTATTACGTCCATATTTATTCTATATTTTTAAGCATATATAAAGTCGCCGGTCATTATAAAGATTTTTGGTGGAGGGTTGAAGTGATTTTGAGTTCAATTGGTAGGTCAATTTGAGGGATTTTTAAAACTTGGTTAATTGGGCATGTTGGGCTAGACATGGGTCTAGGTTTGGCTAGCCTTGGGTCAGTCCAAATTGAATGATTCAAATGATCAAGGGAGATGTTGTTAGGATTTTTCATGAAGGAATGGAGTGGAAATTTTTGGGCTAAGGCCATCAAATTCGTGAGATTTTGAGACATGGCCAATTTGGGGCGTTTTGGACTTAAGTTGAAATCAAATGAAATTGAGGCTTCACCAAGGCCAATTAAAGGTCAAGTTTGATGTATGGGAATATTATGAAGGTTTTTCAACACAAATTGTGGCAATTTGAGTTAGCCATGGGTTCAATTTGGTGGAACCAAATCATGGGGCCAAAATTGGGGCTTTTTGATCTAAATCATAATTGGGTTCAAATGATGGACAAATTGGGCTTAGATTGGTCTATATTGGTCACATTAAGAGTGGATTTGAGTTTAGAATTGAAATTGGGGTAAACTGAGACCAATTTGATAAACATTTGGAATGATTTGGGGAAAATATGGGCTTTTAAAAGACAATTTGGGGCTTTTGGTCAAAGATGGTCAAATTGGCCAAATTGGGTCATGTGTTAGTTGAGGAAAATGAAATTAGGAATATTTAGGAGGTTTTGGGAATTTTTGGGATTTTTTAAAAGTTTTGGAATTTTGGGGCAAAGAGGAGTATTTTGGTAATTTGGCCAATTTTGGTGATTTTGGGTAGTTTGGGTGTTTTCAAGGTGTTTAAAATGATTTTTGAAACAGCTTGAGTATTTTGGGTAAATTTGAGAATTTTGGCCAAATTTAGGGTCCTAAGGGTATTTAGGTAGTTTGGGAGAGTTTAGGGGCGAAAGGGTAAGTTGGGCATTTTTGTAGAATTGGAGCGCCAACCACCATCAATAAGCCATGGACCAATAGATACCCCATTTTGAGTCCTCTATGTAGTGGTCTTAGCTAAACCCTAGCCTAGGGCTAGTGGGTTTAGGGGACCACCTACATGAGTATCCCAAGAGTATCAAGGGACCAAGGTCAAGAAATTTAGGTTTAGGATTGTGAGTGATTGTAAGTGAAAATATGTACCTTAAGCCCTAGATCAACACCCAGGGTCAACTCTAAGGTCCAACAGTCTTAAGGGTGACTCATCTTGAGTTCCCCCATAATGATCCCACCTACTAAGTGCTAGATGTTATGACCAATATGTGAAACTTCAAGTTGAGTAAAGAGGAGTGTAGAATTTTAAATGGTGAGGGTTCCTTTCCTAGTTTTCTAAGAATAGTCAATAGGGAGTTTGGAATTTCTAATGGTGAGGGTTCCATGTCTAGTTTTCTAAGAATAGTCAATAGAAAATTGTAGAATTTCTAATGGTGAGAGTTCCTTGTCTAGTTTTCTAAGAATAGTCAATAAGAAAATAAGTGTAGAGTTTCTGATGGTGAGGGTTCCTTGTTTAGTTTTCTAAGAATAGTCAATAGAAAAGTCAATGGCTAGACCTTAGGCTACTAAAGAGGAAAAACTAAACCTTAACCAAAAGTGAGGTCAACATCAGGGTAGTGCTAACTTTAGACCTACTTATCCTTCTGGATTTAATCAATAAGTTAAGGAAAAGAAGTTGTTTATACAAGAAGTGGTATTGCATATGGGTAATTATTTACAAAGTCAAAGTGCTGCTATTAGAAATATGGAGAATCAACTGAGATAAATTGCTAATGCACTTAATAATAGACCTTAGGGAACACTCCCTAGTATTGTAAATATCAATCCAAAAGACAAAAGTAAAGAGCCAGAGCTAGTTAAAGTGGTCCATCTAAGGAGTGGAAAGGAGTTAAATGTTGGAGTTCAAAAAGAGATTGAAGTTGAGAGAGAAGTTGAAGAAATTGAAAGACATGAAGAAGTTATTCCTAAGGAAGCAGAAACACCTAACTCTCCAACTAAGATTGATTTAGAAAGACCCTCACCTAAAACCTAACTCTCCAATTAAATAACAAAAATTGGTTCAAAAATTTTCAAAATTTTTTGAAATATTCAAGAAACTTACAATTAATATCCCTTTTGTTGAGGCTTTGGAACAGATGCCAAGTTATGCCAAATTTATGAAAGAGATTTTAAATAAAATGAGAAAGTTTGTAGATTATAATACTGTTGCACTTAGTGAAGAATGTAGTGTTATAATTCTGAAAAACCTTCCTCGATAACTCAAAGATCCTGGTAGCTTTACCATACCTTGTGCAATTGGAGAAAAATTTTGTGGAAAAGCTTTATGTGAATTAAGAGCAAGCATTAACTTTATGTCATTATCTATATTCAAAAGGTTAGGTTTAGGAGATATTTCTCCCACTACTGTAACCCTACAATTAGCAGATCGATCTATCACTTATCCTAAAGGGGTATAGAAGACGTGTTGTTTAACGTGGATAAATTTATCTTCTCCATTGATTTTATTGTATTACATATGGAAAAAAAATAAAAAAATTCATATTATTTTAGGAAGACATTTCCTTCCTACCGAATGAGTAATGATAGATGTGCAAAAAGGGAATTAACAATTGACAGTGTTTGCTTTTGATAAATTCAGATCTTATCTTTTTGGAACCAAATATATTATGCATACTGAACATTTTGCTATAAAGTATTTAATGATGAAGAAGGATGCAAAATCATGATTAAATAGATGGGTCCTTCTAATGCAAGAATTTGATTTTCAAGTTGTGGATATGAAGGGTACTGATAATCAAATAATTGATCATCTCTCAAGGCTTGAACAGGAAAATAAAAAAGATTTACGAAATGAAATTAGCGAGAATTTTCTCGATGAACAATTATATGGGATTAATGAATGACAAATTCTGTGGTACGCTGATATAGTGAACTACTTGGTTAGTAATATTTTACCTTACAGATTAGATAGCCATGAAATTAAAAAGTTCATTTTTGATTCAAAATTTTACTTTTGGGATGACCCTTATTTATATAAACAATGTGAGGACTTAATTATTCAAAGATGTATGCCATTAGAAGAAGCTCAAGAAATTATTCAAAAATGTTATAAATTAGATTTTGGGGGACATTTTGGAGTGAATAAAATTGTATTTAAGATTTTACAATATGGATTTTGTTGGCCTACTTTATTTATGGATGTTAATAATTATATGAAAATTTGTGATTGATGTCAAAGAGTAGGCAATATTTCTAAAAAATATGAAATGCCCCTAAAATTTTCTCTTGAAGTTAAAATCTTTGATGTTTGGGGATTAGATTTCGTGGGACCATTTGTACCATCTTTTGAAAAGATTTATATTTTAAAGGCTGTGGATTATGTTTCTAAATGGATTAAAATAGTTGCTTTACCTTGTTGTGATGTTAAAAGCAGCAAAATTTTTTAGAAAGAATATTTTCACAAGATTTGGAATGCCACGAGTTATCATTACAGATGAGAAATCCATTTAAGGGATATAATGATTGAAACATTAACTTAAAAATTTGGGATTAAACATCGTATTGCCATAGATTATCATCCTCAGACCAGTGGTTTAGCAGAAGTATCCAAATGAGAAATTAAAAGAATATTAGAAAAAAGGTAAATCCTAAAAGGACTGATTGGTCTGTTGTACTTGATAATGTTTTGTGGGCCTATAAGACTGCTTATAAAACACCTATAGGAATGACACCATATAGGCTCATATATGAAGAAGCATTTCACTTGCCAGTAGAGTTAGAACATAAAGCTTACTAGGCAATTAAAGAGTTTAATTATAATTTGAAAGATGCTAGAGGAAAGTGATTACTGTAATTAAATGAGCTTAATCAATTGAGAATCGAAGCTTATGAGAATGCCAAAATCTATAAGGAGAAAATGAAATTTAGACATGATCAAAAAATTTTAATAAAGCATTTTGAGCCTGGGCAAGAAGGATTGCTTATAATTTGAGATTGAAATTATTTCAAGGAAAAATTAAATCCAGGTGGTCAGTACCATTTTTTGTGAAGAGAGCATATCCATATGGAGTTGTTGATATTGAAGATCCAAAAACTGTGAGTGTGATTAAGGTAAATGGACACAAATTAAAAGCATACATGAGCGGAGAGGGTCATGCATTTGAAGAGATCCTAATGTTGGGTCCAACCTGATTAAAATATTTGTTATGTTGGGCTAACAATGTTAAACCAAGCACTTTGTGGGAGGTGATTTGGATTTGAAATGCTGTTGTGATGAGTTCTATACAGTGATTGTTAGTTTTATATGATTTTGTTAGCGCAAAACATTATTATATTAAAGGATTTGAAATGTGGAAGAAAGAAATTTGAGAATTGAATAAATTGGTTTGGTGATATAGCACCAGATCTGGCGCTATAGCGCCACAATTCAAATAACTCCTTTAAGCCGCAAATATTTTTGTCTCCTTTCTTCTTCCTCTATATAAAACAGCCTAGGACAGGATTTGAAATATCCCTACAACATTCCTAAGTATTTTAAATAAATTTGAGAGTGAGAATTTCATTAGAGAGATCATGGAGAGTAATGGCAATGAGAGATTTGAAGATAAGATGTTGGTGCATAAGGATGCTCAAACCTACTTCAATGGATATCTTGCATTGAGTCTGGAGTGACTCATGGACAAACTTGAGAAGACTGAAGGTGAGATTTCTCTTCTGCGTACAAAGTTTGAAAATTTGTTCCACCAATACAAGCATATGGATTGGCAGTTGAATCTACAATTCAATTGTTTGGCTTATTCCCAAGATACTCAAGTGACTATGTATAGCACCAACAAGTGGATCAACGATAAATTTGCTAAGAAATTTCCTCATGCTCCTTTCTACCATTCCTACGATCAAAATTCTTTGGTGAGTTGAATGGAGAATATCACCACTGATCAAGAGCGGTCCTAAAGGTTATTTTTGTTTAAATATTTCTATTTTAGTGTTATGTGATTCCATATGGCGTGCCTATCATATTTGTTTTAAGACTTTGTGTTGTTTTTATTTTCTTTATTGTATGAACATTTAATTATGTCTATGTGGTTGTATCGTATGTATTGAATCTATAATTAATATAAGAAAACAAGTTTTATTTTGTTGTGAAAATTGGCTTTATGTATTCATATTGGAATTTGCCAACTAGAAATTTTGGAATGATGACGAGCTCAATAATTATAAAATTGGTCATTAAAGCTTGAAGAATAACTTTTCTACATTCTATATTTTTTGTTTCCTTTTCAAATATAAAAAAATTATAAAATTTGGATGGGTATGAACGGTACTATAGCGCCACTTTTGGGTGTTATAGCGTTATTCATCAGGCTATGCAGACGCTATAGCGCCACTGCCCGGTGTTATAGCGTTGAACTAACCTGTGAGTCATTTTAAGAGCCTTCACCCAAGTTTTTTGCCATTTTTATCTTTGGTTTGTCTCCTTTTTCCATTTTTTCACATTTTGCTCCCCTAAGGTTTCATTTTCTGCATGATTAGCTTGGAGTTAGGCATTCAAACTTTGATTTCTTCATCTTTCGGTAAGATCTTCACCTTGGCTTCGGAAAATTTTTATTTCACAATGGATTTCATCCACATTGTGGATTAGGTCAAAAATTTTAAAACTTGATGAAAATAGTGTGAAATCCATGGTTAAATGATTATTTATGTTTAGACTATATTTTTAGGAGCCTTTTGAAGTTGAGTTTGTGATTTTTGGAATCTATCTTGAAAATTTTTAGATTAATCATGGCTCCTAAAATGAAGAGAGTAAAGGAAAAAGTAACTTTTGATTTCGATAAGTTTTCCAGTTTAGGGCACGAGATAGGTACGCTGATTTGTAATCGAAGAAATTGATTGCATAACACAATTTGTTACATCCTTACGGAACAATTTAATACTTGATTGCAAAGTGATAGTGGAAAAAATTTTGTTATTTCACTTCCGTAATTGTAATTTCAGTTGTCCAAGAGTTCTATGCCAACTTTCCAGATGAATCTGATGATTTGGTTTATGTACGAGGGCAATATGTAGATATCAGTTCTATTCTTATTAACCACATATACAAACTGCACAGTGTTCCAACCTGGTATTTTTTTTAGTTCCATCCTACTGATGATGAGTTGGATGAGATTATGAGATTTTTAATAGATGGAAATGGAGTCTATAAAATTAAAAATGGGTGATGGGTGAATTTTTCTTTCTCGAAACTTAATTTTCATTCTCATGCATGACACTATTTCATATCCGGTAGATTACGTCCTACCAATCATTTCAGTGAGGTAACACGTGAGAGAGCCACTTTAACCTATTGTATTTAAATAATAAAAAATTATTGAGATTGGCTCCCTTATTTATACAAACATGCTTGTTTCCTCAATTGGAGGAACTACATGAGGTTTGGGCTACCTTGCTCTTATTACCACCTTGTGTGTTGAATCTGGTGTGAATTATGAGAATTGGAAAGAAACTTTGGAAAAATATAAATAAATAGAATTGGATTTAACATACCTTCTACTTCAGCTTCTACTTGGAAAAATATGAGAGACATTTTGGGACTAGACCTAGAACTGGAGTTAACATACCTTCTACTTCAACTTCTACTTCTGCACCTACTTCTACTCCTAGACCATCTACTTTTGATACTATTTCTCTGAATTCTTTTATGGAACAAATGATGATTCAACAAGGAGATACCATAACTTTACAGAATCAGGTAAAAGGCATTGAATCTCACTTGTACCATAGTGATGATATTATGTTTAGAAAAGACTAAGTAGGATTTTGCCTATAACGAGGCTATGATGAGATACATGGGGGGTGATCATTTTGTCAAATTTCCTATTTGCCCCAATATCACACCATATCAACCTTTTGAGACAGATGAGGATATAGATTTGGGAGATGGTTGTGATGATGATGCTAGTGAAGATGAAGATGCTAATGTGTAGTGTGTTGTTTTCTTTCTTTCATTTGATGTGTTTGAATATTTGGATTTTATTGTGTTAGTGATTAGTTATTTTTGTGTTGGAGTGTGCCTGTATTTAGTTTCTTTACTTAATTGTTTGTGTTAAATTTTTAGTTCTACTGTTTATCTTTTGCTGTCTATTTTATGTTTTTATTGTTATGCATGTTAATCTTATGTTTATCACGACTCTGTACTAGTCTTTTCTACTTGTTCCCGCACTAATTTCCCTGTATTAAATTTTAATTTTTTTCCCTTTCATTATGAATTTTCCTGCTTTAAATTAGTTTAAAAAATTTAAGTGTGTGGAAGGGAGAAAATTCTTTTTAAACTAAACTTTATTTGTCCTCAGGGATTTATAATTTTCAAAATTATTGGTAACATAACCTGTGGTATGTAGAGTTAACTTTAAAAAACTATAGCTTTGATTTTATGAAAGTTGTAGAAAACCTAAGTAAAAGTTTTTAATAATGAAGGTTAATTAAAAAATTTAGATATTTAGTTTGAACGGTTTAGAGTTATGCTTTTACTATTTAAAGAAAGGAAAACTGTATTTTTGGAAATATTAATGATTTCAGATTTATACTTGAAAAAAAAGATTTGAGACTTTATGAAAAATCTTCAAAGCTTATACACATTTGTTAATGTAAAGAAATGTGAGATGTTTTTAACTTTGAGAGGAGGATAGTCAAGTTCAAAACCATTAAAGGCTAACTTGATATAGTAATCCTCACATGACATATGTATATATATATATATATATATATATATATAAGAAAGGGAATTAAAAATGATCATAATAGAAAAAGAAAAAGAAAAGAAAAAAAGAAAATATGTGAGAAGAAGCTTGAGGAGATGCCTAATAAAAAATTGGCTCGAATTGAATAATCTTAAGGAAAGAAACTTAGTTACATTTCTAACTTAGACTTAGAAGTATTAGCACCTTTACCAATAAATTTCTCATACAATTTTTTTCTAGTAATTCTTCTAAGTATCTTAACTATGATAAATTGCAGTTTTTTTTTTGAAATAAATAAGAAATCACAACTTTTAAACTTCACTGCTGAATATTCTTGTATTTTAGTTTTTAACCCGCGTTGATAAAAATTTTTCTGAAAGTTTCACTGTAGCATTTATAAAGCAAAAATTATAGAAATCTTTAATTTAAATTTGTTACCACATGTTATAAATTTTATATAGTATGAAGAGCTACATAAGGAAAAGTAACATTTAAGTTTGGGGGAATTGATCCACATAAAAATAACCCGTTTTAAGTGCATATTTTATAAGTATTTTATGTACATTTCTGATAACATTGCACTTTAAAAGAAGATATTTTGCATGTTTTTTGTTTCAGGTACATGAAATGGACATTTAGTGAAAATGAGGGCAAAATGAGGAAAAATTGAAGATTTCTTTTGTGGCACTATATCGCCACCCCTTGGTGCCATGACACCATATACGAGCGAGATGGGCGTAATAGCGCCCCAGACTTGCACTATAGCGCCCCAGACTGGCGCTATAGTGCCCATAACTACCTTTTTAGAAGATTCATTGAATTTGATCGAATTTTGGAGGGGTTTTTGAAGCAACCCTTGGTTATTTTTTGCTTTCTATTTAATGAGAAGGATTTGGAAAAATTTAGAGACCTTTTGGAGCCTCAAAACTTCAATTGTGCGGCAATATTGAATTAGGTTTTTCATATTTTGTGATTAAGTGTAAGTGTGAGTGTGTTTTAGTGTGAAAAATTTTGGAGATTGCTTAATGGAAACTCCAAAAGTTTACTTGGGGAGAAGACATAAGGTACCTTATATTTGTGTTCAAGTTTTTGCTGTAGGACTTGGATTTTGATGCAAATGTTTTATTTTTGTTTAATGTCCATGAATTGAGTAATTCCCTTTCTTCCTCCGTGCATATGGGACTTAATCTTATGGGATGAAAATGATTTAAAGTTTTCTTTTTACTCTTAAAAATTGTGATGATATTTTCACTGAATCTTCATTTACTTTACAAATTGGCCACTTGTGAGGTTAAAATCCATTGAGAAACATAATGACCTGAGAGGGCTATGATTTCACTCAACTAGTGGATACCACACTTCATTCTAGGTAGATCCATAGCGATTACCTAAGGAGGAGTGCAAATAAATAGGGAGATAAGCTTTGATGGGCATAGAGTTGGTTAGTTCTAGAGTGACAGGCTAGATTCTTATCAATTTGGCTTAAGGTTTAGTACCCTGACGCTGGGATTTGGCCATCATGGTGGCATAGGATTCATCTAGAGGTGAGAGGTTAGATAATTTAGATGTTGAATCTAGATATTAAAGAATCAACCTTAAGTTAGCCAATGTTTTTTGCTAGCGCCTTGAGGGGGTAAAGAATAAGGTATGCTTCCATTTGTCACAATACATCAATTTTGTTTTAAATCATTTGAATCCTACATAGGTTAAAATCTCTTTGCAAGGGGAAAGGTTTCCATAATTTCCAAACTCGTTGTTATATTTTCTTAAGCTGTTACATTTAGTTGTTACTTTCTTTTTAACTCTTTAGTAGTAATTTTTAGTAAGCATATCATTTTAGACCTTTAATTTATTTAATTTGCAATTTAAATAGAAATTCTGTAAGTTGATTTTAAGAGTTACTGCTTTCCTCATGGGATTGATACTGGTGTTTTTAAAGAAAATCCTATTTTACTTGACATGATACGTATACTAGCATAGCACCCCTAGTGTGAAAAATTATTATAAAATTCATAAATCATTGCATTTGTTCACACTAGACACTAGATATAATTTGAGACACATTTTATGGAAAAATTTTGGTAATTAAAAATGCACGTAAGTGCGGGTGTGGTCATCGATCTTACGGGCGAGGTATTCAAAAAAGAAAAATTTCTAGGCAAGTGGTTTTAAGTCCTAACCGGTAAAGTTGAAAATGTTAAAGTCCAAAATGTTAACCTACTGTGTTACAATAAACATCAAATTTACATTCCTATATAAGTATTCCTACTTTCAATGATTTGGATTGAAAGATATCAAATACTTAAGAGGCTATTCCTTGTAATGAGTTAAGTGAATGACATGGAATGTAAATTTGCAAGTAATAAGAAACTAGTGACAAATAGGAGTGACGTTCTTCTCCCCCTCAAATGTATAAAAATGCTTGGATAGAAATGACTTTAATTCCTTAAATCCCATAGCTAACCCTTCAAAGTATATTCCCTAACATTTTCTTTTCCATACAAGGCATATCAACCTATAGCTTATTGTTTAATGTGATTAACCTAGTTGATTCTACCATAACATTCCCTTGTCTTATGGTTCACAACATATTTTAACAATTCATTTGGCCAGAATGAAAAATATAATTAAGTTCTTAAGGTTAATCATTACCATATGGAAAATAAAAGAAATTACAAAGAACTTCACTTTGCATTCATCCTACTTAATCATCACAAAGAAGAGTTACAGGTTTACCCAAGAAGCATGGCTAATTTTACCAAACAATTGCATTGAACATAAGAAAAATCCACTAATTCTTTCTTTTAACATAAATACACAAAACAATAAATAAAGATACTTAGATATTCCTCCTTTACAATGATCAAAGTTGACTCCAAACAACAATCTTCTTGATTTCCCCCTCTTGTATGGAAGAACACCACTTCCTCAACGCTTAGAAGAAGAACTATGTCTCCCCGAAGCAAAATAAAACCCATAACTATAAAACCCATAACTAACCAGCCAACTCCCATCTCCCAATATTCTGCCATACATGCCTATTTAAAGCTCAAATACTTAGTATGCACGACCCCCTTTCTTCAGCACACGATTCTCCATGATCTAGCACTTGAACAATAGTAATTGACCAAAACAGTTGCTGGTGCCTAGGCGCCAAACTCTCGGTTTACTGAAGGTTGGATGGGTTCTTAACCGCTTACAAGTCCGACGCCTAGGGGCCCATGTTGCAGTGCTTAGGCGTTGGTATTGTTGACGTAGTATGTTTGGGCATTAGGTGAGAAGGCAACAATAAAACAGTGACACAGACATAAAACTATGTGGAGACATGATATAATTAAAAAAAAGGCACGTCATTAACATATTTTTATATTTAATTAATTATTAATATTAAATATATTTTTTTCCATTATTCCTTATTAAAAGAAATACAATACAAATTATGCAAGAATAAAATTTAAGTTCATAAATAAAAATTGTATTATAAAACCCCATGCTTATAAAATTTGATTTCTAAAAATAGATATATAATGTTTCAAATGAATTCATCAAACTTATAATCCAACTTATTTACTAAAATCTTAAAAGTCATATGATTAAAAAGAATGAATTACTAATGCTCGGCTTCTACGAATATTAGATGCATTGTCGATGCTTGATTTTGACAAATGCTAAAGTTAGCTTCAATATGTTGAGAGATGGGATGATTTCTACTTTCAGGAATCATTGAGGCTTTATGTATATTTAGATTGTTATAATTCTTGTGTCTCTTTTTCTCGAAATTGTGATAAGCTCGTGTCCGTTGAGGTGTTGAAGTGTGTTACAAACCTGTTCGGGCCTGAAAAAAGGTTAGACATATTTGCAGTGTCAGAGAAGTGTCGGGCATGTCAAATATGCTTTCAATATCGGAGACTGGTAGATCATATTTTTAGAAGTGTTGCCGCTACATAGGATTGCAGGGATTGAAGTGTTTTAACTATATTCACTAGAATTGCTAGTAATAGATGATACAGTGGTTAGAGTGAAAGGCAAACGCCAACCTTGTTAGCAACTGTATGCATGGCCATGTTTGTGATGATGTTAGTTATCCTATGCCAGGGACAACACGTTTTATGGTTGGGCATTGCATGCGTCAACATTAGTAGATATTGCTATTCTTTACATTCATATTGATAACACACATCACCCTTATTTAAAACAGTGGATGTCAACTGTTTTATAAGTGTGGGCAGTGGTATCAGTATTTATCACTGACATCAAAATTAAAGAGAGTTCTTATCATTAAAATGATCCGAGAAGGTTCAATTTGAAAATTCAAAGTCCTTTGTCATGGTTTTTATTTAGGTGATATGCTAATATTGAATGTAGACCATGGAACAATTAAATCAAAAACTTACTAGGCGACAAAAAGTTTTATCAGCATTTAAATTAAATGCCGAACCAAGAAGCTTTCCTGCAATATTCGGCTCAAAACAAAGCCTTTTGCTTGGCTGCTTCTATTTCAAATTATACTTCGATTGCAATGTCACTCTCAATGCATTGTACTTTATAGGTGTTTGAATCCTTATTAATATAGGCGCCAAATGTGGCGTACATATTCTTTTTCCTGGATCTGAGCACCAATTGCCAATAAAAAAATTTAAATTTATAGAGCGGCAGACAAAGTAAGCACAAATTAACTAACAAGTCAAATTGGATCATAATTTAACAGCAGGTTCTTTCCACGATGAATATAAGCCGGCAACCCTGAGCATCTGTATCTATAAATCAGCCCGAAGCAGCAAGCAGCAAATGCAACTTTTACCTCGACCACTTGTAAGGAATATCGATCCCTGGACGCCACTGTGATGGCTTTCCGCTCCTTCTTCCTCATGGCGTTGGTGGTCTTCGCCGTCGGCCTTCTTGCAACAGGTAGCGCGGCTGAGAACCACCTTTTATCGGGTGAAAAACTAAAAACCGGCGAAAACATTTCCGACATAAATTACAGTTTAGAAATGCAAGTAGACTGCAACCTCGTTCTCTACGAACTAAACCCGAAGAAACCCGTTTGGTATACCCATACCAACGACAAAGGTACTAAATGTGAGCTCACGTTGACGACTGATGGCAATCTCGTCATTGAAGATGAGAATGGAAAGCTCGTATGGGAAAGTAAAACTAGCGGAACATCTGGAAATTATATTCTTCTCCTGCAACGAGACCGCAACGTGGTGATCTACAGCAACCGGCTTTGGACCTCTACGAAAAATGTTTGAATTATATAAGCACGTCTTAGACCCATTGCTAAGATATAACATACAAATGTGTCTGTGTTCCATCCATGCACGTGTAGCCAGACAACATCTCATTAATAAACATCTATATTGAAAACTTTGTATTGACAATAAATCTCACGAGTGCGGGTTTTCTTTTTTCTCTCTTTTCAGGGTGACGAAAGCATTCTATTTTAGTTGATTTATCTTTTATATGATTGGGTTTCCTGTGTGATAAAATGGTATGAGAATGTTGAAAATTAAATTTGATTTGGTCTATATGTGGAATCTAGATGCATATTGTAAGAGAATATTTAGACATACGTAGAATAAGTAAATAATGAACTTTGTGATAGAATATATAAGAGAATTCTAGAGAGTCGGTAGTTGCCATAAAAGTGATATGTGTTGGCTTAATTCTAATGGAGTTGTCACTAGTATAAATAGATGCGAAATAAAATTGTTTTTTTTTTTCATCAAATTAAGTTGTTCTATTTCCATCTCAACATTCATCTAGTCCTAAAAGTTCTTAATTTCAACAAAAGGTGGTATCAGAGTTTACCAGATTTTTTCTTAAGAGAATGTGTTGAGGTGGAACAATGTTCCTCAACACTGGTGCATGACATCATATGCTGGGGAAATAATGACGACTTTTGGTGACAACATAAAGATAGAAGTGAAAGATAAAATTATTTTTCTCATCCCCTTGTACAATGGAAAGCATCAACTCATCTTGATTGTTTATTTTTTGCAAATATAAAAAGTAATATATTGAGTCTAAGGCAACTCTTAAAAAAGGTTATGACATTTATCTGATAGCACAAATCATTTTCTCATAAGATAAGTTTTTCAATTTTTTTGCTAATGTGAAATTGAATATTCTTATTTAACTTTGAAAATGATATTGACAAGTGTTTTAAAAATTATTATACATAAAGAAACTTTTTGCCTATTGATGCGGAATAAAAATATAATGTTTTTTAATATTAACTCTATATTTTAGTGCATGATTATGATGATTTTACACTTATGAAAGATATTTTTATTATGCTCTATAAGATATAGGTGTTGAGTGCACTTAGGGAGCTGAAAAATGAAAAGTGGCTAGTGACCAGCGACACAACCATACCAAGAAGCATTGTGAATGTGCCACCCTCTCTATCTGAAAGAACATTGGAGCAATTAGCCATAGCACATGTGCCAAGAGCAGCGTGATTGAACTATCATCTAGTGGTGGTAGCACACCCACTCTACCAACGTGAGAAAAGGAAACACTTGTGTAGAGCATTGGTTCCTGGGGTGTCGCTTCATGTAGAAAATTTAATCTAAAACCCCTTATGATCCAAGAGTTCTATCCACTAAATAGAAGAAGAAGTGGGTTACCTCATAGTAACTTTGAGGAATATAAATATTGCCAATAGGAGAGAACAACATAGATAGCGAACTAAGGATTCTTTGAAAATCTTGCCTGATTAAGCCCCCTTAATGTAATAAGGGTTTCCAAAACTTCTTATGACATATACATAGGCTAATGGGGACTTGTCCATGGTTGTCAAGAACAACATGGGGATCTAGTTGAAAAACATTAGGGATTCACACTATTTGATTCATAAGAGTACGACTTTTATTACCTCTGGAGATCTCTAAAATCTAGTTCTATTTTTTACTATTCATTATTTTTCAAACTTTTCACTTTCTACAAATTTGAAACACTTCAAATTTCTATAGTGATTTTGTAAACTAGAACTTCAGTTATTAGAAAAAATAATTAGATTCCTTTTGCGTCTGACCCATATACATGCATTTAAGAAGCATGGGAGAGGAACAAGAAAATGTTCAGGAAATACCCACACCATGCTCTACCTGTTTGCTTATATTTCAAACCTTTTGTAATGGGTTCATTGAACCTTTGTCTACCATAGAATTCGTAGCTACATATTCCTTATATTAAAATCATTTGAGAAAGCATACTCATTGATTGAGAAAATGGAAATGAATAATTTTCAATGGTTATCTGAAAGAGTCTCCCCTAAGAAGAAAATAAATGTGCATGAGTGAATTATTCTGACTATCCATTATCTAGCTTCACGACTTGTTGTCATTTATAGGAAATTAAAAAAGTTAAGGCTAAATTAGTGCTTGGATCCTTACCCAGCACCGCTACTCTGGAAAACCTGAAAGTCGTAGAAAATAAATTCAACAACGACTATTCTAATATCTATAGACTTGGTTGAAAGAAACATAAAAATTTTAACGAGATCAATAACAACCAAAATGCAAAAAACTAGCAGTTGAGGAATGTTACATAAAGGGAAAAGATTACAAAGCCAAGTTGCACATGGTTCAACCTAATTTAAACAATTCAATCAAATTTTAACATTATTCTCATTTAAATCAAATCTTTTTTTAATTTTATTTCTTCAAATCTGATTCAAACCTAATTTGAACATGTAGAATTTAATTATAAAAGTATTCAGAGATTGCTTGACCCTTTTTCATTCTTTTTCTTACCATTATTTTAACTTAGTTATAATATTTATTGATAAGCATTTAAACAAGGTCCCAAATAAGTTAAGGTAGTAAAACCTTGGTTGAAGTTAGAAAAAAATATTTTATTTTATATTATTTTTGTGATACTATTTAAAATAATTACATTTTACTTGGAAGTGAGTCAAGCATTGGTATTTTTTNTATAGATTTAAGTTTTTGTGGTGAGTTTAAGTGTGAATTCTTCTCTAAGAAGTGTTGGAGAGGAAGAGAAGTTAGTGATTTGTTCTTCCTACGTTTCCTAAGAGAGGCTACAAAGGATTTTCTTTGATAAAGAGTTTCAGATAAGTGTTGTTAGTTTATTACTGTTGTATTAACTTTCTTTTATATATGAAATTTTTGTTTTGTTGTATCTTTCTCATGAAGTCTGAGTAGATTCTTTTATCTTTCTCCCTAGTCTGAGATATGGTGAAATGAAGAAATAATTTGGATGTGCCAATGTTAAAATCTAAAATAAATTGTGATGGTTTTTCAACTCCACTCTTCATTTACTTTTTGATCTAGCCAATTGAATTGTTAAAATATATTGTGAAACATATGATCCGTTAAATGGATTTTGAGTTCTACAATAGAGTGAGAATCACATTTAAGTCCATGAAGGAGTATTTCATTCATCGGATTAAGTGCAAATAAATAGGAAAATATACTTTGTTGGGTGTAAAATTGGAGATTTCTAGAGTGACAAACTAAAAATCCCCAATTTGATCTTAGTGTTTAAAAATTAAAGCAAGATTTAGCCTTCAAGGGTAGGGAAGTGGGAGCTCTGGAGTGGGAGCCAGTATCCTCCTAGCCTAGCCACGAACTTAGGGAGTAAACCTCAGATTAGCCAATGATTTTTTTATAACACTGAATCAGGGTAGAGAGCTAAAATTGCTTTATTTGAACAATACATATTTAAACCATTTATCTCATCTCATTTCACCAAAAACTCATTGTAGTGGGAAAGATTTTTTTCACATTAGAAAACTTCATCACATAAACTTAGTTTAGTAGTTATTAATTTTAAAACCTGCTTTTAAATTCTGCTTGTAGTAAATAAGTTAGCTTTGATAATATCTTAAACTTTCAAAATTAGTGATAGTAATTTCGTTTGATTTTTGGAAATTTCCTAGTTAATTTATAATTTCAAATTTAAACCTTTCCCATGGGATCAATATTTGGGACTTAAAAAGAAAGTCTTATACTACTTGATAACGATACATATACTTGCGTAGAATCCTAACTTAAGTGCTTAACATTATTATTCGTAAAATACCACATCAATTTTTTGGCACCGTTGCAAAGCGGAGTCAACTTTATAAATTTTACACAACTATATTTTTTTTGAGATCATTAGCTCTTGAGCCTTAATATCCAAATATGCCAATGTCCATAGACTCATCAGGTTAAGTGATGCTCCTAGATCTACCAAAACTCTGGAGAGTACAAATTTACTGATATTAACCGAGATGTAGAGCGGTCGGTTCTGGTCAGTGGTACCTAGCAATAATTTTTCATCTGTGAAGGTTACCCCAAATTGTTCCTTTAATGAACAAACTTCATCTAAGGATGTGCTGGCCAACTGAGCTAAGCAAATCTCTGAATCAAGAAAGGGTGTAACAAGATACTCTCTCATCTCCTTTGATAGTATTAGAGTGTCGTAGATGCTTAATTTGGTTGGTAACCTCCTAATATGAGCTAGCATGTTATAATACACTTTATATAATGCTCCAATCTTTACTTGACTATGTGGTTCTTCAACTGACAGAGGTGGAGGTAGCTCTTCCTGAGTTACTATTTATTTTCCTTTTTCTACTGGAGCTAACCTCGAGGGTAACACTCTCCTGCTCCTTAGTTTTATTTTTATGATTTCTTCTTCATGAGATGTTGTTGGCAAAAATTTTTGGTGTCTCTTCTTTATCATCGGATAGATCCATGTCGATAACAAGTGATGCACTGTGACACTTGAGGATTTGCTCCTCATGCACAGCGCTATCGCAAACGGTATCATTGATATCTTCATTCTCGTTAATGAATTCATCAGAATTAAGTACAATTTTAGGTTCGATTTAGGAATCAGGATCATGGTTAGATTGAGCAAAGTCAGTTACCTTATCACTAGAAACTATTAAAATGTAGTCAAAATCATAATCATTATATTCATAATACCCAATGGGGCAAAACAATAATCATACATGGTCAGGGGTTCAAGGATTTTCTTCCCTGAATTCGAGACAACCAATCTAATAGAGGTAGCCCCTATCCTGTCCCTCACGCTATCAATCTTCACGACGTCGTTCTTCTCTTGCTCTTCTGTTTGTGGCTATTTCTCTGACAAAATCTCCATCTTTGGCTCAACAGACATTAAACTCTGAACGGCTACCTATGCTAAAGCAGTTTGAATCTAATATAGTATCTTCTTGGATGATTTGCTCCAAAATGTACTCCATCCATCTTTTTCTGAATTTAGAACTATCGGAGTGATTGGGTTGGCCAAATTCATATTAATAGAACTTTTTTCAAGTTCTTTAAAATATTCCTTTGGAATTATTATATTTCCTTCTTTAAAATAACTTTTGAGCCAATTCTTGAAGACGAAACATTCCTCAATAGTATGTTTAAGAAATTTGTGGTATGGGCAACAATTGGGCTGATCTTTCTTGTCGGCCTCCTCAGGTTTCTTTGGATTTGGCAATCTGAATTCAAGCTTCTTCAATAGAATTCTAAACATTTTTGGTACAACTTCATCTTTGAAGGAATATGATGCTTTCTTTCATTTCAAAAAGGTTAGACCCCTCTTATATTCTATTTGATATGATCCTTTCTGGTGCAACTGCTAGCTAGGCTGGCCATACTATTTTGTTTGTTGTGATTGCGTATGATGTGATGACGGCAGTGAATTCTGATAAGAATACTCTGCTTGAATCTTCATTAGCTGCTTTCCTTTAACCACTATTTCCACTGCTCTAGATTTCTTCTCAAATATTCTGGTTGTCCTGGACTTCTCGGCCTTTTCATGAGAATCCATATGCTTAACTTCTTATCGCATATTGCTAGCATTGCTTAGTAGCTTATAGAAGGACTTGATGGTTGTCCCTTCAGCATGAAAGGTTATGGCTCATTGATGCTTTTAAGTAGAATCTCAATTGCATGATGTTCCTGTAGCTGAGGCTCACATTTTATGCTAAGGTTTCTCCACCTCAAGATATAATCCACTAAAGTCTCGTTAGCCTTTTTTGTTGCTATCACGAGATCTCTAATAGAAATATGATGGTGTGCTCCATCAAATATCTTTACTAATCATTATTCTAACTCGAAGAGCGTCTTTACTGATCCGTTAGGCAACTAGCCATACCAATTAAATGTTATCCCTGATAAGCTGTTGAAAAACTTATAGAAAAGTAAGGCTTCATTACCTCCAACATTGCCACAACTGGCTCAGAAATGTGTTGTATTCTCTCTGGGATTTCCAGTTCTGTTAAATATCTTAAAGTTTGGTGACACAAAACCCTTAGGGTAGGGTATGATATTGAACTCCTCTGGGTAGGGTCTACCATTTTAAATCAATGCACCATCCTTAGATTGGGCCAAGGCTTCCCAAACTTGTTCAACCATTTGTTTAAATTCCTTTTTTGGTTTGACACTTTAGACAGAGCCCTGCTTTTTCTAATCATCCTTGTTAGCCGAGGAAACTTCCCTCCTTTCATCAATAATATGTATAATTTCTGGTTGGTTGACTTCTAGAGAAGCTAAGTGTTGTGGCTGAGACTATGCATTAAATGTAGCCATTGTAGCCATGATAGTGGCCATCTCTTCCATTCTTTTCTCCATTTGATTGATTTGCTTATACCTTAGTAGAAAAACCCTACGCAGATCATCTATGGTGTTCCCTTCAACAAGAGGTTGGGCATTGCATGCAGATTTAATAACTCTAGCTTTGATGACATGAATATTGATGGAGTCTTCATCGAGATAGTCTTTAAATTCAAAATTGTAATCATCATCATCATCGACAGAAACTCCAAGTTGTCAGGCTAACTCAGAAATCTCGATCCAAAGCTTCTCAACCTTTTCTTCAATTATTTTTTCTAGTATCATTTGAGATCTAAGGGACTATGCTAAACATCCTCCTCTTGTTCATCAAATTCGGTAGCAATAGCTACAACGATGTTAAATACTTCAGATCCTTGCTTCATTTCATGATCCTACTCTACAAGCTCACTAAACCGTATTGGTATGACAACCTTAGGTACCCATAAATTTTTTTTTATTGTTATGTCTTAAGATATTGTGTCTAAATAGAGGCTTCGACACGTCAGAGAGAGGCATGCTTCTCATGGTGTAGACCATATACAATACCAGGTAACTTCTTCATCTTTTCCTTCAGAACTTTAGAAACATCCTTATGACTGGTAACTAATAGAATTCTCAGACCCAGACATGAATTAACCAGTTGACATCCTACACATCTTGGAGAAGTGGCAGTAGAATCGATGCTGATGATGGTAGTATCAACTCTGCTTCCCAAGCGGAACCTAACAGGATTGCGAGTAAGATATGTTTCAGGTGTCTTTGAGTTCGTCTGGAAGATCTGACATCTCTTAAATTTTCTTTCTTCATGTGAAGGGATACTACACATCCCATTCATTTAAGTAACTCACTGGTTGAATAACCCTCTTTCATAGCTAGTCTCTGGAATACTGTACTAACTCGGGTGATAGAAGGGGAATATTTCCTCTCTCCACCATGTTCATGAGGTGACAGTATAATAGCAGCAATATTCTAGTTACTTTCATACCCATTGATATCCATTAAGGGATGGAACCTACTCCCTCGCAGAAGTGGATAGGTCTCCAACAGTCCTAGTTCCTCCTGATGAGGATTTTCATCAACGGACACCTCTTCAAGAATCTGGGATTCAGCAGCCTTCTGAACCTTTCAGCTGCAGTTTCTTCTTTATGACTGAGTTAAGGGCGTAGATCTCAAACTTAATCCAATTTCAAAAATTGATGGCAGAACAACAAATCCTTCAATTGTATCTACAATAATCATGACCTATTTTCCTTTAGAAAAAATAGGAATAGCATACTTGGCAGGTGTCGTGGTGGTAGAAGGTTTTACCTTTCTGTAAGAAGGGAAATCTAGGGGACAGTTTTGGTTGAACTCACTAGATGGCTCTTGAACTTCCAGAGCAACAACTTTCAATATGATGAATGGGGCTTTTATGAGCATTACTTCATGTTCAATGAATCTAGCTCCAAACTTCATAGTGGGAGCGACATTGCGGGCAATGCGGCTTGTCGGTAGTTTGCAACAGAAAGTTAGCATAAGGAACACCACTACAAAAGCTTCAAAAAGAAAACCTTATGGTTATTTATCTGGCCAACACTTAGTAACTCTAATGCGAACACCAAAAAGTAACAAAGGTTGATCTATAGACTGAGCAGTCTTTATTTAATTTTGACGTGTTAGGATTTTAAAATTTTAGTGAAATAATTTTGAAAGTAAGGGCATTTAAATTAAGTAAGAAAAATTAAAGAAGAAGAAAACATGCAGCAATTCGATTTAATTTGCGAAGTAGCAAACCAAATCCGAAAAGAGATGAAAGGGAAAGTAAGGTTTTAGGACCTAGTGCAAGACCAACTTCACAACGTACATTGACCAAGTGGAACTAGTCCACTCAAACACGTATTGGGAGTCCAACCCCACATAAAAGACAAAAAGTCCTAATGATCTCCTGAACCTCTCTGTCCAAAGGTGATTGAGCAGACGGTCCTGAAGTCCGAAAGAGTTGACCATACTTACCCAAGAAAGAAATAGGTGATGTATTCTAACAGAAGAAGGGTAATTTGTTCCATAAGAAACATGGACACATTACCGATGTATAAAAATGATATTCCCTGATTTAAATGGAGAGAGAAACTGGCCCCCAGCAGAGTTGCCAGAAGCTGTCGGCATTATTTTTAGAGGGAATCGTCCCGTCCGGAAGGGAAATCCTGATGCCCACTTCGGAAGGGACATTTAAATTATATGTATATATTTATAGTTAAGAAAAAATATGAAATCAAACTGATCCCATACCTTTCAAAGTTTATATGAAAGAGCACTACACCTCAAGCTATGTAAATATCTTGAAATACAAACACATAACTTGGTAGTGAGGCTCAATCAAATAAATTAAGAAATGTATGAAATTCATTTGGTCTTGTAAATCATTTTATTATAATGTGACAAGTTTTCTTATTTAATATGAAAAATTAAATAAGCTTTATATTAAGCTGGGTTCTTGAAAGTTTCGTAAAAAGGCAAGCCATTATAGTTAATTACATCTTAGATAACTGAAGTCACCTAAGAAAACTCTCGATAAAAATCAACAGATATTGTCTTCAAAGAGTTTCAAAGGATAAGACTTTTCAAAGAGAATGGAAAAAAAGGTATTAAAGGGTAATGGTTCAAATTTTGAACATTTTATTTTTGGAATCCAAGTAAAGAAGAATTAGGGGATTTCACGGATACTGAGTAAAACCTAGGTGACTTCCTAAGCTATTCTATGGTTCAGTTACAGTTTCAAGGAAGAAATTATTTAAATATTTCATCCTGCCAATTTTATTAATTAGGGCTTACATTTGTGTGAACCGATCACAAAAATAGCCTAGAAGATGTGAGAATCTAGGTTGATATTTTAATCGTCCCGAGGACAGAGTACTCAATTAATCAGATGATACTTTACTTAAAAGTTATGTAGGTAAATGCCCCTAAGGAAAGTTTCAGTCATTAAAGACCTTTGTACCCATCACTAAAGCTAGGCTTGTAGTGTTAATCATCAATCATATTATCCTTTAAATTCCATCAAATGAATTAAATATCAAGCCTATATCACTACTAAACCTTTTAATAAATCTAATGGAAGAAAGAATAGTAAAGACTAGAATTTTAATTTAGGTGATATGGATTCAGATTAAAAGAAGTCAGGTCATCATTAATTGTGGACTTAATCATAAATGGAACATCATCTCCTTAGTTTAATCCCATCACTCAGAAATCATTTTATTTTGATTAACTTCCAAATCCTGCTGATTTATAAAATTATAATTTTATTCTTATCATGGAAATGTGGCAAGTTGGTTTCTACCTTTTACCCATTATGTTTAATCGTCCAAACATATTCATTAGAATCAAAATTACTCATTTTCCCTTTGGTTAATCCTAAATTTTGATTAGGATACAGAAGCGTAAAATTAACAATTTACCCTTGGGGCTCTTCACCTTCAAACTCATGAAGCATAATTCAAGTGACTTAAGAGATTTTAGGGTACCCTATCCATAGAGTAATTAAAACATCAGAGGAGAAAAATGTGATTTTTCAAATTTATATTTACTTTAAATAATTATTTTAACTTAGAAAATAGGATTTTTTATTTTCTTATGATCAAAGGATAGTTTTTGGTTTATGAGAAAAGTATTAGAGGTTTTCTTAGGTCAGAGAAAACAATTAGGCAAAATATTATGATTTTCTAAATTAAGTTTAATTTTATTTTATAATTATTTATTGGTTTTTAACGATTTATTTAAATGGAAAATATGTTTTAGTTACCAAAAATTATTTTTACATTTTTATTAACCCTCTTTAAGTCTAGAGAACTGAGAGAAACAAATTTTATATTTTTTATATTTTTAATTTATTTATTATAATTATTTTAATGAGAAAATAAGGGAAATACGTTTTTAAGTCTATTAGGAATTTTTTTTTAACTTAGAAAAATTGGAGAAAATATTTTGATGATTCCTAAGTGATGAGCGAACCATTACGAATATTTTGAAATATTTTTGTATTCTTGAAATTTTTAATTATTTTTAATTCAAAATGTAGGCCAAAAATAAAATATTTTATCAAAAATGACCTTTATTTTTTCTATGTGCTCCTGATCAGAAGGAACACAAAAAATCACTTTTCATAATTTTCCTAAGTGTATTTAATTTAAAATAATTATTTTTGTACAAAAATACAATGTTTCTTGAAAATTCAACTTTAGTGCTTAAACTTAGTCAAATAATTTTTAAATTTTTATAGTGGGTTAATATGATTTTTACACATAATGTGGTATTGATATTGTTATTTTTTTATTAATATCTAATTTAAGGAAAGTAATACAAGATATATACGTTTAATTAATTATAGTAATTCACAAATGTTTCAAGTCATCATGATATTTTTCATATACTTCTCTAACCATAGGAAACCTACTAAAATTTATTCCATAATTTTTTTAAGTGATACTTTAATTTAAATAATTAAATTAAGCCAAAATAGCCATCTTAGCTTGAAAATTATGGTTAGAGGAACACAGATGTCTTTTAACCATGGAAAAATCAGAGAACATAACCTCTATCATGAGGAATAAACCCTAAAAGTTTAAACCATGGTGATCAATGCTTAGCCATAATGAATTGAAATACCACAGAGAGTATTTGATTAATTAAAAATCAAAGAGTTGTCAGATAATTTTTATTTTTTGTCCACATTATTCTCTTCTATTCATTGAGCAAGAGGGTGTTTTTAATTTATTTTTATAGTTTTTCTATGAAAAGATATGGGTTTTTAAATATTTAACATTTAAATAAATCCATAAATTCCAAATTTTTCTACTTAAACACGTGGCGCCACCTTAACCTCAGCAACTCCAAAGTATCCACCCGGAGCTCCGCTATTCGACATCGTCAGCGATGTAACCACCTTGTATGCCCGCATTTGCATTCCATTTGCTCATCCAGCTCCATCACGACCGTTCATTGGATAAACGTGTGATCAGATGGCATCCGTTCATCGTCTCCAAATGACTTAACCTGTAAGTCGTTCACACTAAATCCTTAAGATCTTGAGCTAGACTCAACCAAATCACTTCGGGTTTGTTCCTACACCTTCATATACTCAAGACGAACATATCTAAGTGGCTTATATGCTATGAAATAAAATAAATATGTATGGAGAATAAAATGAAGCTAGGTTTAGGGTTGAGGCTCAACACCTTTGTTTGAGGGAAGAGGCCTTAATCAGATGGATGTCGTAGCTTTGATTGGGTCCAACAAACCTCTAGATGAAGTCCTAGGCTATGGTGAATTGTCTAGATATGATTTTAACCAAGGCTGATTTTAGGTGTTGATCAAAGTCTATGCTACTAGCTCTCTGTGATGGGGCTTTTGTATGAAATTAATTCCTCTCACTCAGGGGATGGTGTGTGCACAATTAATTTAACTTTAGTGAACTGTGGAGGTGTGGGAAAATCTGTCCTGGTTTTGGGGCCAATTTTAGTGAAGAAACTGGCTCTATGTAGTGGTTTTGAGTGGCTGAGAGCAAGGGGATTGAACATAGGAAGGTTTGGAGAGGCTCTGGTGAGATTTTGGTAGAGTTTCCCAAAGATTTCAAGCTCAATGCCCTTTGTCCATGGAGAGCTTCATTTATATCCATGGCTGCTAGGTGAAGCTCAGGGTTGGGAATTGGGTGATAAAGCTTGTTGAGATGGAGGGAAGAAAAACACAAGTATCCAATTGGAGTGAGTCAAGTAAGGGAGCTCAAATTTTGGGTTTTTTCTAACTTGAGCTCTTTTGGGCTAACTATTTCTGATGGCTGAGGTGGTGGCTGGTCAGGGTCTGGTCACCTCTTGGCTCAGGGAGGTCAGANTCCATGGAGAGCTTCATTTATATCCATGGCTGCTAGGTGAAGCTCAGGGTTGGGAATTGGGTGATAAAGCTTCTTGAGATGGAGGGAAGAAAAACACAAGTATCCAATTGGAGTGAGTCAAGTACGGGAGTTCAAATTTTGTGTTTTTTCTAACTTGAGCTCTTTTGGGCTAACTATTTCTGATGGCTGAGGTGGTGGTTGGTCAGGGTCTGGTCACCTCTTGGCTCAGGAAGGTCAGGGGATGGCTAATTATGATTAACTCCCAAGGGTAAGTGATGCGGGTAGATTTAGTGCATAAATTTTGCAAATATCTTTCAATATTACAAAATACACACGGTAGATATAACAGTAAATATGCAATATAATCCCAACAAAAATAACTTTTATGAAAATAATTAATCTTTAAAACTCTTTTTAAACTGTTAAATCACCTTTAAAATCAACGCAAGTATACATATCACTCAAGTAATAAAAAGCTCTAATGGAGTCCTAGATATCGATCCCACAGGTAAGTTGGAAAAAACTATAAGTAGATTTTAAAAATTATTTTATANCTTTAAAATCAACGCAAGTATACATATCACTCAAGTAATAAAAAGCTCTAATGGAGTCCTAGATATCGATCCTACAGGTAAGTTGGAAAAAACTATAAGTAGATTTTAAAAATTATTTTATCATTTAAAAATACAAAAATAAAAGTAAAGTGTGAAGTTTGAATGTTAACTACTAAGATGAATGCTATATAAAATGCAGTTGAATGACAGAGTAAACTATCCAAAAACTAAACTTTCAAAAGTAAAATTACAAAAACTACACAAAGCTTTTGTTGATGGAAGATTCAAATTTAAGAAAGCATCCATCCCCCTTACAATGAGTATATGGATTATGAAGAAATTAAAATCATTTTGAAAATATATATAAAAGTTATTTTGTGTCAAATAGGAGCAATCTTATTCTTTACCCTCTTTCAAGTGCTATAAAGAACAATGACTAATCAAAAGTTTGGTTTCTAATTCGGTGGTTAGGCTGGGAGGATATCAGCTGCCACACCAAAACTCCCACTACTCCCTCCCCTGAAGGCTAACAACCTCGCATTAGTTTTCATTCACTTAAACCAAATTGGAGATTTTAATCTATCACCTTAAAATCTCCAAGTATGCATCCAACAAAGTACCTATTTATTTGCACTTAATTCCATGGATAACATACTCTACCATGAAATTAAATGTGATTTTCCCTGTATTGTAGAAATCATACCCCTTTTCAGAACATATGTTTCTCAACATGTTTTAACATTTCAACTGGTCAGATTAAAAAGTAAATGAAGATCAGAGTTCAGATCATCACATATTATTGACATTTAAAACCATAGAAAACAAAATGAATTCTTCACAAAACCATATCTCAAAGTAGGGCGAAGAATAAAGAAGACTACTCAGAATTCATGAGAATGATACGACAAAACATGGACTTCATATATAAAAACAAGTTTACAAAACAAAAGAAGTAAAAGACACAAAGTATCTCACAATTCTTCACAAGCAAATCCCTAGAATTTCTCTCTAAGCCTTTCTCTTCTTACAAGCACAATCAATTCTCCCTTAGAAGTGTAAGAAAGAAGAAATCTCTTATCTACCCTCTCCTCCTACAACCCCTGAAGAAAATCTCCTCTTCTTCTCTCCTTGCCTTTCATGCCACCCACTTTCTTGTCCTTTTCGTCCCCCATTCAACTCCTTGAAGCCTTCTTCTTTTATTTTGGTCTGCCTCTCTTCAAAAGAAATTCAAAATTACCTCCAAAAGTCAACTTTTTTTAATTCAAAAGATGTGTCATTTGATCCAAGAGACATATCCCTTCATCAAAGAGCCCTCAAAAGTGTCTAGATACCTTGAATTTCTCCATTAGGTTTGTAGAACATGTGTCCCTTTAAAAATTTGTGCAAAATTTATCTCGAACAGCCTTAATCCACAAAAAGTCATCGCTGGCGCATCATGCACTAAGCCTCTGTCAATCGGCGCATCATGCGCCGAAATTCCAAAATTCACTTTTTGGCTCCAAATTTCATCCTTTTTGCCATTTTTCCTCCAAATATCTAAATATGATACACCTGCAACAAAAACATGAAAATACCCTTCTTTAAAGTGCAATATCACAAAAAATAAGCATAAATTATGTACTTTAAATAGTATATTATTTTGGTGTATCAAAATCCCCCAAACATAAATATTGTTTGTTCTCAAGTGACAATATTATTACATAAAAGCTTATGACTTAGGATAGAGATTTACTTACAACTTCTATACTTTAATTTAATCAATAAAATAACAAAATTTAAGAAAAACCTTTAATAACTTAGACTCAAATTCTAAGTCTAGGAATACTTAGTAATCAAATTCAAGATTTTTTAATCTCTACTCATTTCAAGGAAAATTTTAATTTTTCATCTTAAGGACATTTAGAATATTCATATGAAAAAGAACTTCATGAAGACATTAATAGGAATGCTACTAATACTCCAATACAAGTTTAGAAAATATAATAAAGCTTCTTTCTTTAGTTGATTCAAGTGAAGTCAATTTTTAATTAGGCATCTCCTCAAGCTTCTCCTCACTTATTTTTCTTTTCTTTTTCTTTTACTTTTAGGACCTTTTCAATCCTTTCTTTTTTTTCTTATTTCTCTTTTTTTCTTTCTAGTGGGGATTATTATATCTGGATAGCCTTTAATAGTTTTAAACAACACTATCCTCTTCTTAAAATCAAAACTCCATACCTTTCTTCAATTTATAAATTCATATTAGTTTATGATTTTTCATAAATTCTCATTCTTTTCTTCTTACATGAAACTCTAGAATTCTTAATACTTCAAAAATACAACTTTCTTTACTTTAATTATAAAGTATAGTCGTATCGTATCAAACTAAATATCCTTAACTTTAGAATTGACATTCTAGTGTTAAATTAATTTTAAAAATATAGTTAATTAAGGACAAATAGAATTTCATTTATTTATTTTCAAAAGAAACTTTTCTTCCCCCCAAACTCAAGTTTTTAAGTAATTTAAAAATGTTTAAGTACAAATTTTAGTTGGTGAAGGAAAACTGTAAATGAATGAAAATAAAAATTGATCTGTAGAGGATTTTCTGATTATGAAACTGGGCTCTGGTATACCACAGGTACTAACTTTAAGAACATACAGGCTTTAAAGTATTAAATGAAACATAATATATTCTAAAAAATTTGTTGAGAATTAAAAACAGAAATACAAAAATTGAAAAACAAAGCTGAAAATACTGAATAATGCAGAATAAAGTAAAATTCTACAATTACTATTACAATTATGTCCACAACACAAAATGATAATTTTTACTACAATAGTTGTCAAATGAAAATACAACACACTTTCAGACTTCATCTCCTTCCTCCTCATCATCATCATCTTCTTCTTCTTCTTTCACATCTCGAATAGCAGTATAGGGAGTGAAACTAGGACAACGAGGCAATTCCACATTGGGCTCTCCCCTAAGATGTCTCACCATAGCATTTTTAAAATCAATATCATGTTGAACTTTCCTCCGCTAATATTCACCATAAAAAGCCTTTCTTGCTCCAATCTCTTCCAACTGACCATGAATATTAATTATGTCCATTTATTGAATCTTGAGTTAGTTCATAATATTTTTTAACGATGCAGGGCAAAAAGTAGATGCTCCTGCAACTGATGTAGAGGGTTTATCCCTTCTTCTCCCTCTAGATTCAACAAATGATTCAACTCATTGTCGGCACTATTTTGTGTTGGAGGGAGTTGCCCGTAAGAGGCTGTCGGTCACCGGAATCGAAATCCCATCGCCCGCTTCGGAAGGACATTTTAATTTACATATATATTTAGATTTAAAAAATATGAAATCAAATTGACCCCATCTTTTTCATAATTTAGATGAGAGAGCGCTATACCTCAAATCCTGTATCCATGCCAAAGGATAAACACAAGACTTAAGGAAGCGGCTCGATCAAATAAATTAAGGAATATATGACATCCATTTGGTCTGTAAAACCTTTGTATTTACCGATAAGTTACCCTATTTAATAAAAAAGATTAAATAGGGTTTACATTAAGCTGGGTTTGGACATGTTTCCTATAAGGGCAAGCCCCTATAGTTAATTACATCTTAAATGACCAAAGTTACCTAAGAAGACTCTCGATAAAAATCAGGAAATATTATCTTCAAGGAGTTTTAAAGGGTAGGACTTTTAAATGAGATCAGACGTAGAGATGTGAAAGGGGATTGGTTTAAATTTAGAACATTTTGTTGTAGAGTTCAAAGGAGGAAGAACTAAAAGATGTCTTGGATTCAGAGAAGAACCTCGGTGACTTCCCGAGCTATCCTAATGTTTGGTTTTAGTTTTGAGGAGAAATTTTTAAGTGTTTCATCTTTCCAATTTTATTAGTTAGGGCTTACATTCGTGTGAAACTATCACACAAATAGCCTCGAAGATGTGAGGGTTTAGGTCATGACGGATGACAACCTCAGAATCCTAAGATGAGTTAGGGCTAATAGCAGGGCTATGCAAAGGCCTAAAGATAAGGTGAGGATTTACGTTGCATAAGCAAGAAAAAAGCAGGGCTATACAAAGGCCTAAAGATAAGATGAGGATTTACGTTGCATAAGCAAGCAACCTAAAAGTCCAATGGCTTTGTTGTTTATATCCAAAGAAGGAAGATTGGTTTAGCTGGGGAAGACAGGTTTTGCTATTGAAGATGGTCGTTCTGCCCACCATGCTAGCTCTAAGCTTCTTGCCGCTACGAGTTTGAGTTTTCTAGTGTGTCAAGTTATGATGTCAAGTGAGGTGGCCCTATGGTTGAAGTTCTTTAAATTTTATGGGGGCATGTTGAAGTTGATCAGAGCGACACCGGTTAGGATCCTACGGTTCTCTCGTTCAGGCACCACTATTTTCTATTAGATTCACTTAGTCCAATTGGATTTACTAAACTCAACTTCATTAGTTTCATAATTTCATATAGACCTGTGGGAAGCCTCGTTAGCAACCGTAGGTTACCTCCTTCAAAGAATTCCCGCTCATCCGATAGAGACATCTTAATTTAGTTGAAGTGGTAGTTTTGTGTAATGTTTGTGATTAAATTTTATGTTGTTTTATATTTTGAATGTTGTGGCAGTGAATTTTATCTTGGTTGATTTTAGTTTTAGTTTTGGTTTTTATTTTGGTTTTGGTTTTGTGGCTATCCTGATAGTTTTAGTTTTCATGCAGGGTGACATTGTTGTTTAGCATGCAAGTTTGTATAAGCACAAAAGTATAGCATAAAAGTACAAGAAAGACAATGTTGAAAACTGTAAAGTGTACATGGCGAGTCTTCTCGTTCCACCACCTGAAACTCAAAAGGCATGTTAAGGCAATTTATATGAAATAGGAAAGTACAATTTTGACAACCTATCTAACCTTATGTCATATATTGGGGGGTCCCTAAGAGTTTAATTAAGGATGTTGTTGTCAAGCAAAATATATTAAGTTTAGTAGATCTCCAAGGTATCCAACAGATCTAGAGAAAGAAGTAGGTCCGTGCTACTCTCTCACTGCCTGGTAGAAAATCCCAAGTTCTTTTAAACTTATTATATTTCTTAATAATTCATCCTGTAAATACTCTTAGTGCTCAGTGAGCATTGATGTCTCAATTATCTCTAAGAGTAAGGTAATTATCATCTATAATTTAATTTTGAATTATATGTGGGTAAAGACCCTTAAAGAGGCAAGTTAGTGTTATTGGATCACTTAGCAAAATTTTGGTCCTAATTAGGCTTGTAGTGTTTGAAAGATGTTCTAATTTTCAAATTATATTTGCTTTTCTAATCCTTTATTTAAATGAAACTTGATTTAGCCTAAGTCACTACTAGGCCTAAGACTTAGGTGAGTGTCTTACTTAGTTTTGAAAAGGTTAAGCTTTAGGTGGCCATGATTCATTATTTGAATTTCATTTGAAAATCAAATAGGGGTATTAAATTGATTAATTATTGACTTCAAAGGTCGTACCCGTAAGTCCTGGGTTCATTTTATTTTAATAAACTTCCAAATTTTAATAATTTAAAGATTTATTAACTTATTCTTTTAATTAAGAAAGTGAGGTTGGTTTCTACCAATTAACCCCTTGTGTTTCAAACGCCCAAATTAAGATCAAAGATTGCCCATTTCCCTCCTTGAATTTAGCCTAAATGTTAATTAAGGCTAAATTTCCAAAATTACACATTTTCCCTTAAGGCTCTAACACTTCATAATTCATCAAATTTAATCCAAATGACTTCAAATTTTTTTATCCTACGTCATTCATGGGTCAATTAAGGCATCAGAGGAGAAAATGTGATTTTTGAAAATTTAATTTAATTTATATAATTATTTTTATACAAAAATAGGATTTTTTTAAAGAAAATTTCTAACTTGACCAAGGAAAATCCTAATCCTTTGAAATTTTTACTAGAGGTATATTTAGACGAAAGAAGCTTTTGGATCAAATTTCATGATTTTTTGAATTTTATTTTAATTTTAAGAGTTATTTTAATTTCTACAAAATTTATTAAATAAAAAATATTTTTAATGGGGGAAAATTAAGTTTTATATTTTTGAAAAATATTCCTGAGGTAAAAGAACCTGAAGAAGAAAAATTTATATTTTTTTGAATTTTATTTGATTTATTGAAGTTATTTTTAGTGAAAACCCATTTTAGCCTTTAAAAATTATTTTTAAGTTTTAAAATTCAGTATCTTTATTTAAAAAATCAGGAAAAGTATTCTAATTATTCCTAAGTGCTTAAGAAGTAATTTAGAAAATTTCCATGAATTTAATTACTCTTGTGATTTTTATGGATTTTAATTAGTTAAATACTTAAAATAGGCTAAAAGTCAAGGTTTTATTTTAAACTCCATTTTATTTTTAAAAAATACCCTTGATCACAGAGAACTCAAAAAATAAGTTTTTATAAATTTTTGAGTTATATTTTGATTTTCAAAAATCATCTAAATGTCAAAAAAGATATTTATCTTTAAAAATCAACTTAAGTTGCCAAATGAACTCCAAATGCTTTGAAATTTTTATGGTTAATTATTTAGATCCTAAACAATAGTGGAGATGAAAAATCAAGTCATTTTATTGTTTGTATTTTTCAAAACTAATTGTCTTAGTGATTTAGGGTTTGTAAAGACTAGGTGTATTTTGAATGACTTGGCTTATGAGAAATTTTCCAAAAGGCACTCTGGTCATCATAAGCCTTACAAAATTTTCTTGGATTTTTCTAAGCAACATGCTAATTTCAATGATTATTTTAAGCAAATAATGCACATAAACTTGAAAAATATGATTCTCTATCTAGGGACCTCTTCTGACTTATGAAAAATAAGGGAATGTTCCCTAAGACAGAGGCAAAAACATGCTAAAATTTCAAGCCATGGTGATATTACTACATGCATTGAGAATCAAAACATCCAAATTAGTGTTTATCTAATTAAAAATAAAACATGCATCAAAAGGACTCCAAATCATTTCCAAATTATTCTCCTCTATTCACTGAGCAAGAGGGTATTTTTATTTTATTTTNAGAATGTTCCCTAAGACAGAGGCAAAAACATGCTAAAATTTCAAGCCATGGTGATATTACTACATGCATTGATAATCAAAACATCCAAATTAGTGTTTGTCTAATTAAAAATAAAACATGCATAAAAAAGACTCCAAATTATTCTCCTCTATTCACTGAGCAAGAGGGTATTTTTATTTTTTTCTATTATTTTTCTAGACCAAGATATGAATTTTTAAAGTTAGGGATCATTTTCTAATTTTTTAAATTCCTTATTTATCTATTTAAACGCACGGCGCTGACTGTATCCTAGACAGCTCCGAAAGCACGCATGGCGCGCTCTGGTTGGACACTGCCATCCACGTAGCCACTGACTTGGCCCGCGGTTCATGTAAGGAAACGCCATCCTGCTTGATCTCCTCTGTCCATCCTATACATGAGCGATCGGTCGGCTCCCCATCATCATCCCCGATAGAGTGATCCCGTGACCGTCCACACTAAAACCCTAATATCCAAGCCTAATCTCAACCAAATCACCTCAAGTTTGATCCTATGGACTTGTCTAAGTGAGACAAACATATTCATACGGTAATCATACAATTAAATTAAGCCTAATGNTATTTAAATGCACGGCGCTGACTGTATCCTAGACAGCTCCGAAAGCACGCATGGCGCGCTCTGGTTGGACACCGCCATCCACATAACCACTGACTCGGCCCGCGGTTCATGTAAGGAAATGTCGTCCTGCTCGATCTCCTCTATCCATTCGTATACATGAGCGATCAGACGGCTCCCCATCATCATCCCCGATACAGTGATCCCGTGACCGTCTACACTAAAACCCTAATATCTTAGCCTAGGCTCAACCAAATCACCTAAGGTTTGATCCTATGGACTCGTCTAAGTGAGACGAACATATTCATACAGTAATCATACAATTAAATTAAGCCTAATCAAATGGAGAATCAAAATAGGCTCGGGAGGAAGAGAGGTTCAATACCTTGGCTCTGAGAAGGGAAGCTTCGATCAAAGAGTCTTGGCATGTTCGTTGAGGTCCAAAGAAGCTAGGGATTAAGCCTCTTGCTGTGGTGAAATGTCTAGACCCAAATTTGACCAAGGCCGATTTCATGTGTTGGTCTAGAGCTATGTTAGGGGCTATGTGGAAGGGGGATTTGATGGGGCTTTGGCATCTCTCAATGTGGTGAATGTGTGGGTGAGTTTAATTTGAGTTTGGTGGATTTTAGAGGTGTTGAGAACATTGTCCTATCTGTGGCAAGGTTTTGAGCTAAAAAATTGGGCTCCAGCAGGGAGATTCAGGGCAATGAGGTGGTTGGGTTGCACTGAGGAGGTTTCAAAGAGGCTTTGGGATCAATTTGGGGAAGTCTTTTAGAGGAATTTTCAGCTCTCCCTCCATGGCCATAGAGGAGAGCATTTTATAAAAATGGCCTTAGGCTTGCTGCCATGGCCAATTGGGGGGTGAAATGTGCTGCCTAGGTGGAGGTCAGAGAGGCTCTAAGCTTCAATTTGGATGAGGTGGCCTCTAGGTTTGAATTATGTTTCATCCCATGGGGGTGGCTCTTGGTTTTGCCATTTTCCGGCCATTAGACTGGCCAGCCGGCCAAGGGAGGTGGCTAGGGAGGTCAGGTGGGCCAGGGGAATATGTTACAGCAACATAATGTGTTTAGGCTTTGTTTTGGCAAAAATATCCTAAGCTTAAGCAAATATGGCATGAAATCCTTTAATTTATGGGACCTTAGGTCCATGGCTTAGCTTAGGTGGTTTTAAGAGGTTTAGCCTGGTCACTAGGGTCCAACTAATGGCTGTGAAGTCATTAATTTGGTGAATTTGTAGTTAGGCCATTTTTAGTGCATGGGTTCAATGTAGGTTCAAGTGTTCAAAGCTTGGGTTTGGGCTAGTCTAGCCATGTAAATTGACCCAATTAATTTATCAAAATTGTTTAGATGATTGTTATGAAGATTTTTGGTGAAGGGTTGAAGTGATTTTGAGTTCAGTTGGTGAGTTAACTTGAGGGATTTTTGAAATTTGGTCAATTTGGGCCTATTGGGCTAGACATGGGTCTAGGTTGGGCTAGCCTTGGGCTAAGTCCAAATTTAATGGTTCAATGTATCAAGGGAGATGTTGTGAAGATTTTTTATAAAGGGATGGAGTGGAAATTTTTTGGCTAAGGCCATCAATTTGGGGAGATTTTGAGACATGACCAATTTAAGGCAAATTTGGGGCTTTTTGGACTTAGGTTGAAATCAAATGAAATTGAGGCCTCAACAATGCCAATTTAAGGTCAATTTTGATGTATGGTGATTTTATGAATGGTTTTCAACACAAATTATGGCAAATGGAGTAGGCCATGGGTTCAATTTGTTGGAACCAAGTCATGGGGCCAAAATTGGGGTTTTGATCTAAATCAAAATTGGGTTCAAATGATGGACTAATTGAGCTTGGACTTAGTTTATATTGGTCACTTCAATAGTGGATTTGAGTTTAGAATTGAAATTGGGGTAAATTGAGACCAATTTGATAAACATTTGGAGTGATTTGGGGAAAATATGGGCCTTTAAAGGGCAATTTGGGGGTTTTGATCAAAGATGGCCAAATTGGCCAAATTAGGTCATGTGATAGTTGAGAAAAATGGAATTGGGAATATTTGGGCTATTTTGGGAATTTTTGAGATTTTTTTCAGAATTTTTGGAATTTTGGGGTAAGGAGGGGTATTTTGATAATTTGGTAAATTTTGGTGATTTTTGGGCAGTTTGGGCGTTTTCAAGGTGTTTGAAATGATTTTTGAACCAATTTGGGAATTTTGGATAGATTTGGGAATTTTGGCCAAATTTGGGATTCCATAGGTATCTAAGTAATTTGGGAGAATTTATGGGCAAAAGGATAGGTTGGATATCTTGGTAGAGTTAGAGTGCCAACCACCATCAATAAGCCATTGACTAATGGAAACCCCATTTTGGGTCGTCTATGTAGTGGTCTTAGCCAAACCCTAGCCTAGGGCTAATGGGTTTAGGGGACTACCTACATGAGTCTCCCAAAAGTATCAAGGGACCGAAGCCAGGAAATTTAAGTTTAGGATAGTGAGTGATTTGTGAGTGTAAGTGATTGCAAGTGAGTGCTTTAACCCTAGACCAACACCAAGGGTCAACCCTAAGGTCAAGCAATCCTAAGGGAACTCATCTTGAGCTCCCCCATAATGACCCCACCTACTAATTGCTAGAGGTTAGGACCAATATATGGAACTTCAAGTCGAGTACAGAAGAATTTGGATTTTCTAATGGCGAGGGTTCCTTGCCTAGTTTTCTAAAAATAATCAATAGGAAAGTCCTATGGCTAGATCTTAGACTACTAAAGAGGAAAAACTAAAACCTCAACCAAAAGTGAGGTCAACACTTATTGCATCATATGCCTCTCAATAGGTTTCTATGGTTGTAATCTTTCTTCATTTCTATGGGACTCTACACCCGATTGTTCACATAAAGTGAAAATCAAGGTAGGGTCTCCTAAACCACTAGTTGTAGTACTACCAACAATACTTTGAGCTTGATGAACTATAAGTGCACCAACATCTATTGCTTTCATATTTTGAATGCAATAATTCAACAATGCTCTATCTTTCGTAACATCGGAAAGATGATTCATTGGCAATAATCTAGCAGAAATGAAGTGATGTCATACCTTTAACTGGCTAGTCAACATGAAAGCGGGGAACTTAAATTTCTTGTTATTCTTAATGTTCCACTCTCCTCTTCCATCAGTCAAAAAGGCAAGCACTTCATCTAGTGATGAATCAGCCATCACGAATGCAGCGTACTCATTAAAAAATACACTTTTCAGCCAATTAAAAGTATTGATCCAATCAAGAGTAAATTCTTATTATTTAACTCTAACCAGTATGTGGTCATCAGCAGTGAACCTCAAGTTGGAATAAAACTACTGAATCATGGGGACAGTTGCTACTACAATGAAGTAGCAGAATCTTTCCCAATTTCTAGCAAGGATCAACCTTTCGATCTCACCACCTGGGTTTGCAAATGCCCATTCTTGGATCAATCTTCTAGTCTCCATTTGTGTATTGTAACTATGGTAGGCCTTGAAGTTAACGAATCTCTGTGAATCAAAATCCTCAGACAACCTTCCTCTCTTAACTCGGGAACCATTGGAAAATCTATGAAAATCCAAAAAAATTCCAAANACTATGGTAGGCCTTGAAGTTAACGAATCTCTGTGAATCAAAATCCTCAGACAACCTTCCTCTCTTAACTCGAGAACCATTGGAAAATCTCTGAAAATCCAAAAAAAATTCCAATTAAATTACTAAATCAAAAATCTAACTCCTCAAACAAGATTAATTTGTCAGAAAGTTTTCACCATGAGTTTTCTTCAACCTTTTTCATCAAAAATCCCAAATTTCATATCTTCCATAATGTATGAAAAATCCATCGTGAAAATAAAAAATTTCTAAGTTAAAGTGAAGCTCTTACCGAGAGAAGATGAAATCTACGATTTTTAGCCTCCAAAATCTTCTCTACCATCATCAATAAGAAGCATCGAGTCAATATTTAGAGCTAAGAGACAACCCACGTAATGAAAATGGAGCTTGTTCGTCCCATTTTCTGGTTTTGTTGGTGATCTGGCGTGTTCGGGTCTGTGGCGCATCATGCGCCACATATAGCGCATCATGCGTCAGCGCTCTGTAAGTTGGCGTATCATGCATCAGAGCTTAAGTTCACTAAATTTTGGTTTCTATGGAAATCTGCTCCACACCGTCTTACATCAACCTCTAATTAACTCAAATGAACATTTCTAAGCATACAAAAAAATCATACTAACACTAAACTTTCACAAACAACATAAAACTCACATTTATATATATAATTTGTGCTAATACAAACTAACAGTTTTCAAGCCAACAAAACATCAAATTCATTGTTCTAAAGCAAACCAACATCATAACACTGAAATCTAAACATCAAAATACAAAGAATAAACATAAATAGTGCAACAATAGAAAGGAAATGCAATCTAGCTTAACAAACTAACACAAGCAGTACTAACAAAACGTTCCGTGCATAAATTAATTTCAAGCATTTTCTTCACTCTCGTCCTCTTGAATATCTCCTATTGATTGGTAGTGCACATACAGGTTGTAGAATGGTCGATATAAAAACTCATCAGCTGAATCCTCTCCAATTCAAGAATCTTTTTTAAACATACATACCAAACCTTCTTCGGTATGCCCAATATAATCAATATGTTCCTTCAGTCTCCAATCCAAATGATCCAATATTTCATAATATTCCCAATCACATGCATAAGATTCTGCACTTCTTTCTCTATCTTCTTGATTCTCTTCAAAAGTGCATTAGAAATATAGTAAAGCTGAATAGATGATGAATTTTTAGATTCCTGATCCATCAGCACATTCATATCATTTTCATCTCTCATTCTAGTACAACTGCAATAGACGTCTGGATCCATCAGTTCTAAGAAAGAAACATATTTTCCTAACTTTCATAAGGTAGTTGTCATTGATTTCACAGTAGGAAAATAGTGGATGGATGTCCAAGTTTAGTTAGATATCCATTCACAATAAAACCCAAAACTAATTTTACAATTATGGCTCCAATATCAATAGGTTTTCTGGTTTGAATAATACAATTAAAAATAGCGCTTTCCTTAGCTACCTTGTTGATCTTCTTGATGGGTAGTAATTTTGATGCAATAAAGAAGTGCAATGCCTTAGAAGAACGATTTAACAATGATGATGAAAAACTTACATTATCATCATCTCTGGCCTCCCAATTTAATTCTTCATCTGTAAGGTATAGGTAGAGTTCATTCATATTGTCTTTCATAGGGGTAAAATTTGTATAATGGCGGATAAGCACATTCTCAATCATAAACATCTCATTTCTTCTTGAAGAAGTAAACTGCACAAACCTGCCTCGCACATAGACTGTTCCTTGGTTGATTTAATGAATATTTGCATAAAACACTTTCACCATAAGGTCGACTACAGCGGCAGTAGTGTAGCAAAGCACTTCTAAGTGTCTCTGCGCATTATTCTCTTCCACTCGAGTATTCGGTGTGTTGATTCCTTGATTCACAAATCCCATTTCCTTAATTAGCCTCTTCTTCACTAGAACTAAATCATGTAATTTTTGGGTATTGAAACTGACAATGTTTCTCTGGTTGAAATTTCCAAATCTTGCAATATTTTTGGAGTGGGAAGCAATTGGATTTGAAATCTAGTGGTTGTTTCTTGTTTTCCCCTTAAAATAAACTTAGGATTCAGTTTTTAGGAGTTATAAGCAGAAGAAACTGCCAAAAACTGACTTTTGAAATGTTTAAGACATTTTCATCGCCTCGACGCATAATGCACCAGCTCTCTGGAATTCGGCGCATCATGCACCAATCTGGCGCTTCATGCACCAGTTCCAAAAACTGCACGATTTCAATTTCAATCCTATAAATTCTCATTTTTTTCATAAAATTAGGCAAATAAAGATGTTTCTAAATATTTTTCTTAAATATATGGACTTGATAAAGAGCTAAACATAAATACACCAAAAATATTTCAAACATAAAAACACAAAAGAAAACTAAATAATGATTATATTGGTTGCCTTCCACAAAGTGCTTGGTTTAATGTCGTCAGCCTGACATTCTCAGTCTCATTTTGGGTGACCCAATATTATAGTTTCTTTAAAAGTTAGTCTTTGACCATCAAAATATAGTTTCATTCTATGCTCATTCACTTTAAATATTTTTTTTCTAATCTTCGGGTCTTCAATATTAAATCTTCCATAAGGATAAAATTTTATAACTATGAATGGCCTTTTCCACCAAGACTTCAATTTTCCACGAAATAATTTCAATCTTTTATTTTACAATAAAACTCCCTGTCCAAGTTTAAATTCTTTTTTTATTATCTTCCAATTATGTCATATTTTCATCTTTTCCTTATAAATCATCGCATTATCGTAAGATTCATTCTTAATTTTCTCACGCTCATTCAATTATAATAATATATTTTCACCAGCTTCTTTCAAATTAAAATTGAATTCTTTTATAGCTCAATAAACTTTATGCTCCAATTCAACTTGCAAGTGATAAGTCTTCCCAAAAATTAATCGATACGGGGACATTCCTATAGGTGTCTTATAAGCAGTTTTGTATGCCCATAAAGCCATATCTAATCTAACAGACAAATCCTTTTTATTAGGATTAACACTCTTTCCAAAATTCTCTTAATTTTGTGATTAGATACTTTTTCTAAATCACTAGTCTGGGGATGATAAATAGTTGCAGTTTTATACTTATATTATATTTTTCCACCAATCTTGTAACTGTTTCATTCCTCAAATGAGATCCTCCATCGGTAATGATTACTCTCGATATTCCATATCATATAAAAATATTTTTAATTAAAAATTTTGAAACACTCCGAGCATCACATCTTGGTAAAGTGATTGCTTCAATCATTTTGAAACATAATCAACAATAATCAATATATTTACATATATATATATATATATATAAATGAAGGTATAAATGCTCCCATAAAATTTAATCCCTATACATCAAAAATTTTAATTTTCAAATTAATATAAATGAAGGTATAAATGCTCCCATAAAATCTAATCCCCATACATCAAAAACTTCAATTTTCAAATTAAAATTTAGATACATTTCATTTCTTTTTGAAATATTACCTAAACTCTGACATTGATCACAAGTTTTTATATATATATTAACATCTCTAAATAGAGTATGCTAATAAAATCTTGAGTGTTTCTCTCATTTCCAAAATGACCTCCAAATTCAGAATCATGACATTTCTGAATAATTTCATAAATTTCTTTACAAGGCACACATCGTCTCATTACTAAATCTTTACATTGCTTGTACAAATAAGGATCATTCCAAAAATAAGATTTTTCATCATGGATGAATTTCTTTCCCTGTTGTTTTGTTAGTCCATATAGTAAAATATCACTAACAATATAATTTACAGTACAACATACCAAGGTATTTCTCATCCGTTTACAACATAATGTTGTTCTTCAGGAAAAGTTTCATTAATTTCTTTTTCCAAATCAAGTATTTCTTCTTATTCTAGCATAGATAGATGATCAACTATTTGATTATCAGCTCATTTTCTATCAACTATTAAAAAATTAAACTCTTGCATAAGAAGTACCCATCTAATTAATCTTAATTTAGCATCATTTTTTGCATTTAATATTTAATAGTTGAATGGTCAGTATGCATAATGCATTTAGCTCCAATCAGATATAATCTAAACTTATCAAAAGCATACACAATGGCTAAAACTCTCTTTGAGTGATGGTGTAATTAATCGGAGCATCATTAAGAGTCTTACTAGCATAGTATATGACTTTAAAAATCTTATCATATCTCCACCTTAAAACAGCTCCAGTAGCATAATCACTTTCATCACACATTAATTCAAAAGGTTTCTCCAATTAAGTGAAACAATTATAGGTGTAGTGATTAATTTTTCCTTTAAAGTATCAAAGGCTTTAAGGCAATCTTGATTAAAGTTAAATTTTGTATCTTTTTCTAGAAGTTGGAATAAAGGTTTAGTAATTTTTAAAAAATCTTTAATTTATCTCTTGTAAAATCTAGCATGTACTAAAAAGCTCCTAACTCCTCTTACTATAGTAGGTGGAGGTAGGTTTTATATAACTTGTATTTTTGTAGGATTTACTTCCATGCCATTTTCTGAAATTTGATGTTCAAGCACAATTCCTCCTGCAACCATGAATTGACATTTTTCCTAGTTTAATATGAGATTAGTCTTTTCACAATGTTCTAGAACTTTCTCTAAATCATTTAAACTTATTTTGAATGAAGTTCCAAATACAGAAAAATCATTCATAAAAACTTCAATCCCTTTTTCAATCAAATCACTGAAAATTGACATCATACATCTTTGAAATATTGCAGGTACCTTACACAATCCAAGGTCATTCATTGTAAAGCGAACATTCCATATAGACTAGTAAATGTTGTTTTCTCTTAATCCTCTGGAGAAATAGGTATTTCATGATAACTGGTATATCCATCTAGAAAACTAAAATATTTGTGTCTAGCAAGCCTATCTAACATTTGGTTCAAGAAAGGTAAAGGAAAATGATCCTTCCTTGTGGCAAAATTTAATTTTTTTATATTTTATGCAGATTCTCCAACCAGTGACTTATCTTATTGATATTAATTCATTATTCCCATTTGTCACTATAGCCACACCTCCTTTCTTTAGAACACGGTGAATTGGACTTACTCAAGCACTGTCTAAAATATGATATATTATTTCAGCATCTAACCATTTTAAAATTTCTTTCTTGACAACTTCTTTTATCAAAGGATTCAATTTCCTTTGAGGATCAGCTCTTGGTTCATGTTGATCTTTTAATAAGATTCTATGCATACAAATTGAAGGATTGATTCCTTTAATATCAACTAATGTCCATCCAAACACTTTCTTATATCTTTCAAAGTTTCCAACAATTGTTGTTCTTTCTTATCAATTAATTATTAGGATATTATAACAGGTAATGTAGATATCTCTCCTAAGAATAAATAAATCAAATGTGTATGAAATGTTTTCAGTCTAGTTCAGGAGGTTTCTCAACATATGAAATCGAATTCTTGTTATTTTCTGTAGGATCTAACATTTCAGATTTTTCCTGAACATAATCCAAATCTTTTTTACTCACTTCCTCAGGTTCATCTTGAATTTTATCCTCATATTGATATTCCATATATTCCTTTTCAAATTCTTTTTTAAAAGTTTTCTTGAAATATTCATGGCTTAAATATTCATTAATATCCATTCTGAAGCATTCAATCTCTTGCTCTTTTGTAGGGTATCTCATTGATTTTGAAATATTAAATGTAACCTCTTGATCACTAACTCTCATAATTAGTCTCCTTTCTGCACATCTATCAAAGCTCTTCAAGTGGCTAGGAATGGTCTTCCTAAAATGATAGGAATTTTTTTATCTTCCTCCATATACAATAAAGTCCACAGGAAAAATAAATTTATCAACCTTTACTAAAACATCTTCTATAACTCTTTTAGGATATGTAATCAAATGATCATCTAACTGAAGAGTTACAGTAGTAGGTGAAATATCACCTAAGTCCAACCTTCTAAAAATTGATAATGATATAAGATTAATACTGGCTCCAAAATCACATAAAACTTTTCCATAAAATCATTCACCAATAGCACAAGGAATTGTAAAACTTTCAAGATCTTAAAGTTTTTTCAGGAAGATTTTTTTGAATGATAGCGCTACACTCTTCACTGAGTGCAATAGTCTCATTATCTACAAACTTCCTTTTCTTATTAAGTATATCCTTCATGAACTTCACATAGCTTGGCATTTGTTCCATAACTTCAACAAATGGAATGTTTATCGTTAATTCCCCTAAAATTTCCAAAAATTTAGAAAATTTGTTGCCTCTATTTCTCTACTTCAATCTTTGAGGAAATAGATGTGCTGGTTTTTCTACATAGATTTTCATGGATTTCATAGGAAGTTCTCCATCAAACTTAAAATCTTCACTAGAGTTTTCATTTTTCACTCATCTTTTTCAATTTCAACTTCTTATTGAACTCTATTTTCAAATTCTTTTCTACTTCTTAGTTGAATAGCTTTAATTTGCTCTTTGTTCTGATTTCTAGGATTTACTTCAACATTACTAGGCAATGTTCCTGGAGGTCTATTGCTAAGTGCACTAGCAATACATCCTAATTGATTTTCCATGTTTCTAATTGCAACTCTTTGACTTTGTAATTGACTTCCCATTTGTAATATCAATTCTTTCATTGATAACTTTTTCTCCTTATTTTACAAATTATTAAAACATAGGAGGTAATAAGGTTTATAAACTTGATTCCCTTGATTGTTGGAGTTTCCTAATGGGTTTGTAGTATTGTTTCACTATTGCAGATTTGCAGCTTTAGAATTATTGTTACTCCAACTAAAGTTTGGATGATTCTTCAAATTAAGATTATAATAATTGGCATAAGGATTATTAGAATGATTGTTTATTGCATTTAAAGTCTCATAAGAAGATTGAGATTCTATCATTTGTCCCAATGAGCTTTCCTCAAGCACACGTGTTGTTTGAGAATAATTCATTCCATATTGATCTATCTTATTTGATATAGCAAACTATTTTGGTAGCTAACATAGATATTGCATTAGAATCATGAATACTAGCTACTCTTTTTGGATTTGCCCTTTTAGAGGGCCATTAAAAAATGTTATTAGTCGTCTCTTCAATTAATGAATATGCTTCATCGAATAATTTTGACAGAAATGATCCACCACCAGCAACGTCAATTATCAATCTATGAAATCCAACCAACCCATTATAAAAAGTTTGAATTATTAATCAATCTAGAACCACATGGTGTGACACTTTCTAAGGAGATTTTTAAATCTTTCTCAGGCTTCATAAATTGATTTTCCTTCAAACTGACAAAAATATGTGATATCATATCTAAGCATAGCAATTTTTTAAGGTGGGAAATATTTTGATAAAAATTTTTGTAACAAATCTCCCCAAGTTCTGATAGATCCAGGTGCTAACAAGTTAAACCACATCTTAGCTTTATCCATTAGAGAAAAAGGAAAAGTATAAGTCTGATGGCATCATTCAACACTCTATCATATTTAAATGTAGCACACAATTCTAGAAAACTAGCAAGGTGTAAATTAGGATCTTCAGTTAGTGTTCCTCCAAACTGATTATTTTGTACCATTTGGATAACAGTAGGTATAAGATCAAATGAATTAGCAGCTACAGCAGGGTTCTGTATGCTTCAATGAATTTCATCTACTGTAGGATTAGCATAATCTCTTAAAGGTCTCTGATGATGTTCATTTTCATTTCCAGTATTACTTAAATTGCAAGCCATTTTGCTAAATTGGTCTATTTCTTTTTGTTGTTTTCAAATTTTTCTAATAGTTCTCTCTAATTCACAATCGTAAGGTACTAAATTTTTCAGATCTTACACTATGCATAAACAAACAAAGAAATTAATTAAAAATAAGCAAACACACATAAATAAGAAAATGTTCAAAACTAAACAAAAAACACTCTTTTTTTGTTTTTTCATAATAAAATCAAATAAAATAAAACACTAATATTTTCTATTACTTTCCTGGCAACGGTGCCAAAAACTTGATGTGGGTAGATTTAGTGCGTAAATTTTGCAAATATCTTTCAATATTACAAAATGCACACGACAGATATAACAATAAATATGCAATATAATCCCGACAAAAATAACTTTTATGAAAATAATTAATATTTAAAACTCTTTTTAAACTGCTAAATTCCCTTTAAATTTAATGCAAGTATACATGTTGCTCAAGTAATCAAGAGCTCTAATGGAGTCCTAAATGTCGATCCCACAGGGAAGTTGGAAAAACCTAAAAGTAAATTTTGAAAATTATTTTATAATTTAAAAAAATAAATAAAAATAAAGTGTGATGTTTAAATATTAACTACTAAGGTGAATTTTATATAAAATGCAGTTGAAAGACAGAGTTAACTATCTAAAAACTAAACTTCAAAAGTAATATCATGAAAACTAAACAAAGTTTTTATTGATGGAAGATTCAAATCCAAGAAAGCATTCTTCACTTTTACAATGAGTATAGGGATTGTCAAGAAAATAAAATCATTTTGAGAATTTATATAAAAACTGTTTTGTGCTAAATAGGAGCAATCCTATTATTTACCCTCTTCCAAGTGCTATAAAGAACATTGACTAATCTAGAGTTTGGTCTCTAATTTTATGGTTAGGCTGGGAGGATACCGTCTGCCACTCCATAGCTCTCACTACTCCCTCCCCTAAGGGCTAAATATCTCACATTATTTTTCAATTAATTGGACCAAATTAGAGATTTCAATCTATCACCTCAAAATCTCCAATTCTACATCCAACAAAGTATATTTCCCTATTTATTTGCACTCAATTCCATGAATGACATACTCTCCCATGAAATCAAATGTGATTCTCCCCCTGTAGAAATCATAGCCCCTTTCAAAACATATGCTTCTCAACATATTTTAACATTTCAATTGGCCAGATCGAAAAGTAAATGAAGATCGGAGTTCAAATCATCACAAATTATTGACATTTAAAACCATAGAAAACAAAATAAATTCTTCACAAAACCTTATCTCAAAGTAGGGATAAGTATAAAGAAGACAACTTAGAATTCATGAGAAGGATAGGACTAAACATGAATTTCATATATAAAAATAAGTTTAGAAAATAAAGAAATAAAAGACATAACTTATCTCACAATCCTTCCCCTAGAAGTTCTCTTCAAGTCTTTCTCTCTTTACAAGCTTACTCAATTCTCTCTTAGAAGTGTTATAAAGAAGAAATCTCTCACCTTCCATCTCTTCTTACAACCCTAGAAGAAAATCTCCTCTTTTTCTCTCCTTGTCTTTCATGCCACCCACTTTCTTGTCCTTTTCATCCCCCGTTCAACTCCTTGAAGTCTTATTCTTTTTATTTTGAGCTGCATCTCTTCAAAAGGAATTCAAAATTCCCTCCAAAAGTGAACTCTTTTGAATTCAAAAGATGTGTCATTTAATCCAAGAGACATATCCCTTCATAAAAGAACCTTCCAAAATGTCTAGATGCATTGAATTATTCCAATAGGTGTGTAGAACAAGTGTCCCTTTGAAAATTCGTGCAAAATTCATATTGAATGGCCTTAATCCAAAAAGTTTATCTTTGGTGCATCACACACCAAGCCTCTCTCAATTGGGGCATCATGCGCCATTCTGGCGCATCATGCTCAAGAATTCCAAAATTCATTGTTTTGGTTCTAAATTTCGTCACTTTTGTTATTTTTGTTCCAAATACCTACAACAAAAACATAACAATACCTTCTTTAAAGTACAATATAATAAAAAATAAGCATAAAATAAGTACTTAAAATAGTATTTTATTTTGGTGTATCAATAATCAATGATGGCAAAGATATTTCAAGTTTAGGCCAAAGATGGGTGAAATCCCTTAAATCAAGGGACCATTGGTCCATAGCTCATCTAGGGTGGGCTAGGTGAGTCTAGCCTAGTCACTAGGGTCTATAAGTTGGTTGTAGAAGCTTTGGCTTGATTAGTTTGGCATGGCTTGGTCAATTTAGGTGCATGTGTTCAATTTGGGTCATATTGGCTTGAAGTTGGGTTTTGGTTGGGCTAGCCATGACATTAGAATCAATTGATTGATCAAGATGAAATTGGGCTCAAAGTATGGGTCAATTGGGTTTGGGTTTGGTCTGAATTAAGTTTGTTAATGATGAATTTGAGTTTAGAATTAAAATTGGGAGAAAATTGGTGGACATTAGGGTTGAAATGAAAATTGGTCAAATTGGGTTCAATTGAAGGGTCTAAATTATTTTTGGGGACATTTGAAATGATTTTGAAGGTTTTTCAGAAAGTTTGGGCCACCAAGGGAATTTTGATAATTTTGGCAATTTTGAGGGGTTTTAGGCAACTTGGGTGGTTTCAAATGGTTTGAGATGATTGTAATGCTGCGAATCCACAATGGGGAAACAACTTTATTGGGCTAGCTGGCAAAATGTTTCTAGACCCATTATTGCTGGTGGTCTACGCTTCAAAGATTTGCCTCAGTTGCAACAAATTAACCTTTTTAAGCTTTGGATGAAATTTAGACAACAAGACTAACTTTGGGCAAACTTTCTGATGGGAAAATATTGCAAGGTCACTCATCCTACTATGGTTGATAGAAAAATTGGTGACGCCAAACTTTGGGTCAGCCTCTTAAAGGTTAGACAGCGTGCTGAAAAACTTTTCCTCTAGGATCTAGGCTACGGTAAGCTCAATTTATGGTCGGAGAATTGGTGTCTGGATGGCATGTTCCAACCTATTGCTCATAATTTCATCCAAAATGTAATGGTGGTTGACTGCTAGGACGGGATTAGGTGGTTTATTGATATGTTGACCCACACTTTTGTTGAAGTTATATCCATATTACCTTTTGATACAACAGGAAAAGACTCTATTGTTATTTTTTCAAGTAAAACACAAAGCCTTAATCTGGCAATCTACTCCAAAATTTATCAGTGGGATTCTGTCCCTTGGGGTGACTGTATTTGGAAAAAAATTCTCACTCCTATTTCTTTCCTAGGATGGAAAATTTTCCACAACATTTTTNATTGGTAAAATTGGGTTCAATTGAAGGGTCTAAATTATTTTTGGGGACATTTGAAATGATTTTGAAGGTTTTCAAAAAGTTTGGGTGACCAAAGGAATTTTGATAATTTTGGCAATTTTGAGGGGTTTTGGGCAATTTGGGTGGTTTCAAATGGTTTGAGATGATTGTAATGCTGCAAATCCACAATGGGGAAACAACTTTATTGGGCTAGCTGGCAAAATGTTTCTAGACCCATTATTGCTGGTGGTCTACGCTTCAAAGATTTGCCTCAGTTGCAACAAATTAACCTTTTTAAGCTTTGGATGAAATTTAGACAACAAGACTAACTTTGGGCAAACTTTCTGATGGGAAAATATTGCAAGGTCACTCATCCTGCTATGGTTCATAGAAAAATTGGTGACTCCAAACTTTGGGTCAGCCTCTTAAAGGTTAGACAACATGCTGAAAAACTTTTCCTCTAGGATCTAGGCTACGGTAAGCTCAATTTATGGTCGGAAAATTGGTTTCTGGATGGCATGTTGCAACCTATTGCTAATAACTTCATCCAAAATATAATGGTGGTTGACTACTAGGAGGGGATTAGGTGGTTTATTGATATGTTGACCCACACTTTTTTTGAAGTTATATCCACATTACCTTTTGATACAACAGGAAAAGACTCTAATGTTATTTTTTCAAGTAAAAGACAAAGCCTTAATCTGGTAATCTACTCCAAAATTTATCAGTGGGATTTGGTCCCTTGGGGTGACTGTATTTGGAAAAAAATTCTAACTCCTATTTCTTTCCTAGGATGGAAAATTTTCCACAACATTTTGCCAATTGATGATATCCTTAAATAAAAAGAGTTGAGGGGCCCCTCTAGGTGCAGGTTATGCAAGCAGCAGAAGAATCCACAACCCACCTCTTCTTTCCGTGCTCTTTCTCCCTAAATGTCTACACTAAATTTATCAAGTGCTTAACTATTAATACGTTGTTGCTGGATTGGCATTAATTAACAATTTGCTGAACTAATTGGGTCAAGAAAAACCTAGGTCCCATTCCCTTTATCTTTTCCTGGTTCTTTTGGATGGCCAGGAATCAGTGTAAATTTGAGAACTTCCCTATTAATGCTTTGAAGGTGGCAGCTAACTGCAAGTCATTCCTCCTTAAACTGATTTCTCTCAAAAATTTTCCTAATTTCAGCAATACCTCCTGGCATAGCTGCCCCCCCCCACAAATTTGAGGTAACTCTGGTTCTTCGGTTGAGGCCTGCCCCTACATTTTCTAAAGTCAACACTAATGGGAGCTTCTCTGAGCATGGAGCAGGTATAAGGGGTGTTTTCAGGAATAAATTTGGAAAGTGTCTCTTTTATTTTTATTCTCCCATTGTTGTTAAGGATGCTTTGGAAGCTTAAGTGGCAGTAGTCTTTTTGGGCTATCAAGTTGACTATTTTCAACCATTGGGACAACCTACAAGTGGAGATGAATTCCTCATTATTTCTGAAGGCTCTCACTGTTGAGGATAGTCATCCCTGGCATATCTCTCATTACCTTAGGAAGACCAAGGCTCTGCAAATTTCCTCTCGCATTCTTTGTAATTTCATTTAGAGGGAGGGCAACTGCCCACCTAACTGGTTAGCTAAACTTGGAAATGCTTCCAGTACTACACCTATTTTCACTACTCTCTCATCTTCTCTTTCTTATCTTTTAGGTGGGGACCTTCTGAATGTCCCCTACCTCAGATTTTGTAACCTAGAATTTCATGAATAGATT
>JXCR01122932.1:0-29091 GCA_002079205.1 Phalaenopsis hybrid cultivar | reverse complement strand
TATAAGCTTAAGAGTTTCTCAAGTCTTATACTTTAAAAAGATCAAATGTAGAACCAATTTTTCAGTAGGCACTAATCCTCAAGCTTCTCCTTCCTAATTTTTTTCTCTTTTCCTTTTTCCTTTTCTTTATCTTTTCTTTCTCTTTTTTCTTTTTGTTTTCTTTTCTTTCTTTTTTTCTTTTCTTTTTCAACCAATGATTACTATATCTTGATAGGCCTTTAATGATTTTGAATTCCACTTCTCCTTTCCAAAAGCAAAGTCTTGATATAAGTCTTTTACTTATAAATATAATAATAGTTTTAAAAATTATTTTAATAAAAGAAATTTAAGTATTAAAAAAATAAAAGTCTAGATTATCTAAATATTTCAAAAATACAATTTTTCTTACTAATGATAGTTACTTATATTAATCATTTTCTCATCTAAAAGAATTTTAACTTAAAGTTTTTCTTCATTACTAAAAATTTTAACGAAATTTTTTTACTCATTTCTAAAATAAAATTTTACTTCCCTAATATAACTTCATGTAAAATCTTTTTTTCCTCATTTATAAAATCAAATTTTACTTCCCTAATATAACTTCATATACATAATCATTTTTTTTAAATTTCAAATTCATTTGTAGTACATTTGAGAACAAATAAAATTCTAGTTTTGAAAATATTTTTCATCCCCCCAAACTTAAATTTTTAATAGATTAAACTATTTAGCATCAGATATATATAAGCAAGAATGAAAATTTAAAATAACAAACTAATGAGAATTTTTAAACCCTAATGATACAAGTATAAAACTAAAAACAGGAGTAAATTTAATTTTTTATCAAATTTTCTTTTTTTTCATTTCAATTAACATGTAGAGATTCAATAGACTTCTAAGCAGTGGGTATAAACATAAAAGTAAATTAACACACTAACTTGATTTCACAATCTCAGCATAAAAACAAACAAACTAACATGATAAAAGAAAAATACAGGGTAGAAGTTTCAGAAATTTAAATTTAAGATCTAAGTTAGCTAGATTGTTAAACTTTTCAAAAGACTTAGAATAAAGTTCAATCCTAATCTAACTAAAACAGTATTAAACACACATCAATAGTTACTACCCTAGAATGTTAAAATAAGCCACTACAAAAGACAAAATCATAATAACAATATAAAAGGTCCTAAACATAACATAGTACATAGTCTAAATCAACACAAAACAAATGTAGCTATACTACATCACATAGTCTTCAACATAAACAAACATAAAAATATCTCAATCCTACTCCTCATCCTCAAAATCACCGCTATACCACTTTTTTCCAGGCTCAAAATCAGGATATCGAGGATATGGAGGAAATTACACTCCTGGGTCACCTCTAATCAGGCTCTCTAAAGATGAGTGGAATTTTTCGTCATAATCACTCTTTCTCCTATTATACTTATCAGTATGATCTACAAAACGCTCTAAATTTTGTACCTTATCAGCGTTAAAATTGATATTATCCATCATCTTCTGTAATAACTCGTCTCGGGTATCACTAGACTCACCTCGAGATGTAGAAGCACGTGAGGTAGATGGTCTAGATGTAGAAGCAGCAGAGGTAGAAGCAACAGACGTCTCCATTCCATAGCTTCTGGAAAATCCTCCTCTCCAGCTAAAAATTGAATGCTCAGAGTAAGTCTTCACATTCACCTTAGTGATGGGCTTTAGAGGTAATAACACTTCCTCCCATCTATCATATTTAACTCTAGCCTACTCACACAAAGAAAAGATCAAAGACATAAATCCCAGACCTGCAGTTGCAATAGCGCTAACAGAACTGATGATAGTATGACAGATCAAAGCTCCAATGTTGATGAGCTTTCCTCTTGAATATAATAGTTCAAGTTTGCTCTTTCTCTGGTCACTTCACTGAGATGATTGGTAGGAAGCAGACGAGCATAAATGAAGTAGTGTCAGGCCTTTGAAGGTGCACATAACTTTGAAGTTGGGAAGTTAACTCTCCTTTCATTAGTTATCTTCCAAAGTCCTCTCCCAACAGTCAAGTGAGAAATAATCTCGTCTAATTCCACTTCAGTAGGACTATAATTTGCATAAAAACATAACGTAACCAGTGGTAAATGGTAAAACAAGTTGGTTACCTCTGGCAAAAAAGGTATCAACTTCCCTCGAATTGTGACTCGATTTTCTTCAGCTTCAGGGAGATTTGCATAGAACTCCCTCATAATAGATATAACTGCCACAACAGAGAAACAACAGAATTGTTCCCACTATCAGCGAACAATTAAATCTTCCACGTCTCCACCCAGAGTTCTAAAACATCGCTCCTGAATCAGTTTTCCTGATTTCAATGCATCACTATACCGATCTTGAGCTTTTGAACTAACAAATTTACTTGAATCGAAAGGTGCTTTGCCTTTACTCCTCTTCATTGTTGGTGCCATTCTACAAATTTGATAAATTCCAAAAATAACTTCAAAAATCAAGTTTAAATCACTAAACTAAACTTCCAAAAGCATAAACTAAACTTTCCATGCAATTTCCATAAATTTTTCTTCAATTTTCATCATGAATAGTGAATTTTTAAATTTCTCCAACTGTGCTCAAAATACATGGTGAAAATCCAAAATTTTTACATAGAAGTAAAGCTCTTACATCAAAGAATTTGGATCTAGCAAATTTCACGTGATTCCAGCAAGAAATGTTCACTTTAGATGTGCCATAGCCCTAAAAAATTGCGAACTCGAGAGGAAGAAGGTGATGGTGGCGTTAAAAATGATGATTTCAGGCTCAAAAATGCACTTTTAACCGTTCATGAATCGATTTTTGTGAAACGGCGCTTAAGCACGGGTAAGTGGCGTTTAGGCGCCTGCCTCTTCGGATAGCTTGTGCATTAGCATGAGATGTGGCGCTTAGGCGCTAGTGCATGATTGAAAAAAAATTCAAATTAAAGTAAAATGCACTATTTGCCTAAGTAAACCACCCCTAAATGATCTCATAGCACTTAAATGACTATTTTCAACTTCTTGTAACTCTCCTTTATCTTAAAATTCTCCTTAATAACTATTTCAATTTGAGGCTAAAACAACACAAAATTTCACACAAACAAACTTATATTAATTAACGAACGAGTACCAATACATTTAAACACTTAGTTCTCATTCCAAATAGTCTTATATGAGAAAATTTTCCTAAATAAAAACTCTTAGCAATCTTTCAAAATTAAACACCTAAGTAACACAAACACTAAAAGAAAGTCTTAAATACTAAAACACTTAAAGAAAATGACTTTAAACACACAAAAAACATAACTCCAAACATAGAACTTAATTCCATTCTTCATTAGATGGAACAAATTTAGGTCTTTCATTAGTCTCTCCTGAGGTAACTGGAATATAAAGTTGGACGGTGGTGATGTGCTCTGATGCAATCTTCTTCAATCCACTTTTGCTTAAGTAACATCTCTTTATCCGCTTCCTCTATATAACTAGTGTGGATAAATTGCAATTTCAATTGTCATCCAATATGCTCAAGATGTGCATGAATCTCTAATACCTTAGTCACCAATATAAACATGGTATTTTCAATTTTGTTGATCTTCTCTGATATCCCTTATATACTAACGGCTAAGAAACCGTTATAAATCTTTTATGCACTTTGACTAATGAATTTCTTCCTCATGGTTTCTTCTTCCTTCTTCAAATCCATCTCCCATGAAGACATCATCTTAAAATCTATCTCTCTCTTAGACTTTAGGGTTAGAAATGATCTGGGGTGAAATTCATTCACTAAGCCCTTCTATTTATAGACCTAAATCATTCCAATAACTCTTAGACACATTTAGAAATGGCCTTAGCAAGTTTTTACAAATTTATAGGTAGTTTTCCCTTCTAGAATATTAATTTCACACATGTTTTTAAACTGCCTCGTTTAAGCGCCGGATTTGGCGCTTAAGTGCCAGTGCACATTTTTTGCACTAGTCAACTTAACGTCCAAATTCTCAATTTAACATGTCTAGATCACTAAATATAGTCTTATAATCAATACTAAATCATAATAGTCTCAAGAATACTACCCTAAATTTTATTAATCATACATAAAACAACAATCAAAATAAAAACACACTGATAACTATGTGTTGCCTCCCACAAAGCGCTTGGTTTTATGTCGTCAGCCCGACGAAACCAATGCTTACTCTGGTTGAACCAACATCATTCCATCATTAAACTTATGTTGATCCCCTATAAAATAAGGTTTTAGTCTATGTCCATTAACTTTAAAGATTTTCTCAGACTTAGGAATTTTAATATCCACAACTCCATAAGGATAAACTTTAGTCACAATAAATCGGCCCATTTACATGGACTAAAGTTTGCCTGAAAATAATCTTAACCTTGAATTATATAGCAAAACTTGTTGCCCTGGCAGAAAATTTTTAGTAAAAATCATTTGATCATGCCACATCTTCATCTTTTCTTTATAAATTTTGGCACTTTCATAAGATTCGTTCATTATCTCTTCAAGCTCATTTAATTGTAACAATCTTTTCTCACAAGCATCTTTCAAATTATAATTGAACTCTTTAATTGTCCAATATGCATTAGGCTCAAGTTCAACTGGTAAGTGACAAACCTTTCCAAATATTAGCCTATATAGGGACATTCCTATAAGAGTTCTGTACGCAGTCCTATAAGCCCATAAAGCATAGTCAAGTTTGACTGACTAATCCATTTTTGTTGGATTTACAGTTTTTTCTATAATTCTTTTAATTTTTTGATTGGATAATTCAACCAAACCACTTGTCTGAGGATGATAAGTAGTAGCAATCCTATGATTTATAGATATCCTTAATAATTTCTCCATTATGGCATTTTGAAATGGCTTCCCCCATCAATAATGATAACTCTTAGCATCCCAAATCTACAAAATATATTTGTTTTCAAAAATTTTGCAACACTTTGAGCATCACATCGAGGTAAAGCAACATCTACTATCCATTTGGATACATAGTCCACTGCTAACATAATATATAAAATTCTGAAAGATGGTATAAATGGTCCCATGAAATCTAATCCCCAAACATCAAATATTTCAACTTCTAACAAGTAATTGAGGGGCATCTCATTTCTTCTAGAAATATTTCCTACTCTTTGACATCTATCACAAGTTTTGATATAAAAATTAACATCTCTAAAAATTGTAGGACATTAAAATACAGATTGTAAAATTTTGTATGTTGTTTTATTAACACCAAAATGTCCCCAAAAATTAAAATTATGACATTTTTGGATAATCTCATAAGTTTCTTCTAATGGTATACATCTTCGAATAATCAGATCCTTTCCTTGTTTAGATAAAATTGGGTCATCCCAAAAATAAGTTTTAGCTTCATAAATAAATTTCCTCTTCTGTTGGTATGTCATTCCATAGGGTATAACATCACTAACAATAAAGTTTACAATGTCAGCATACCATGGAACACGCCACTCATTAATAGTGAATAATTTTTCATCTGAAAATTTTTTATTAATTTCATTTTCAAAACAGAGTGGTTTTTCTAATTCAAGCCTGAACAAATGATCAGCAATCTGATTTTCAATCTCATTCTAATCTACTATTACAAAATCAAATTCTTGTAAAAGAAGAATCCATCTTATAAGTCTCAGTTTAGTATCCTTCTTTTTCATTAAGCACTTAATAGCAGAATGAAGTAAAAGAAGAATCCATCTTATAAGTCTCGGTTTAGTATCCTTCTTTTTCATTAAGTACTTAGTAGCAAAGAAGAATCCATCTTATAAGTCTAGGTTTAACATCCTTCTTTTTCATTAAGTATTTAATAGCAAGAATGATCTGTATGCACTACACAATGAGTTCCAATTAAATATGATCTAAATTTATCAAAGTGTATGCACTACACAATGAGTTCCAATTAAATATGATCTAAATTTATCAAAAGCATATAATAATGCTAATAACTCTTTTTTAGTTTTTGTATAATTAATTTGAGTTTCATTAAGAGTTTTACTAGCATAATAAATAACTTTGAAAAGTTTATCATATCTTTGTCGTAAAACAGCTCCAATAGGATAATCACTAGCATAACACATTAATTCAAAAGGTTTTTCCCAGTTTAGTGACATTATAATTGGTGTAGTGATTACTTTTTCTTTTAATAACTTAAAAGCTTTTAGGCATTCCTCGTCAACATTAAAAATTGCATCTTTCTCTAGTAAATGGCATAAAGGCTAAGAAATCTTTGAAAAGTCTTCAATATATCGTCTGTAGAATCCAGTATGTCCTAACAAACTCTTAATTTCCCTTACATTTGTTGGATAAGGTAAATTAGCAATCACTTGAATTTTAGCAGGATCTAATTCCATACCATTTTCTAATATTTGATGTCCTAATACAATTCATCCTGCTACCATAAATTGACATTTTTCTCAGTTAAGGACTAAATTTGTTTCTTCACATCACTTAAGAACTTTGGATAAATGTTCTAAACATGAGTCAAATGAAGTTCCAAACACTGAAATGTCATCCATGAATACTTCAATCCCTTTTTCAATTAAATCCTAAAAAATTGTCATCATACATTTTTGAAATGTAGCAGGGTCATTACATAAACCAAAGGGCATTCTTCTAAAAACAAAAGTGTCATAAAGTCTGGTAAACGTTGTTTTCTCTTGATCCTCAAGAGATATTTGAATTTGGTGATTACCAGTATATCCATCCAGAAAATAAAAGTATTTATGCCCAGTTAGTCTGCGGTGATAACCAGTATATCCATCCAAAAAACATAAGTATTTATGCCCAGCTAGTCTATCCAACTATAACCGGTATATCCATCCAAAAAACAAAAGTATTTATGCCCAGCTAGTCTATCCAGCATTTATTGAATTTGGTGATAACCAGTATATCCATTTAGAAAATAAAAGTATTTATGCCCATCTAGTCAATCCAGCATTTGATCTAGAATGTAATGTAAAATGATCTTTCCTAGTGGCAAGATTTAATTTTCTATAATCAATGCATATTCACAGCCCTATAACTTGTCTAGTAGGTATTAAATCATTATGTTCATTTGTAGTTACAGTTACTCTTTTTTTAGGAATGATGATTGGACTAACCCATGCACTATCTGAAATAGGGTAGATAATTCCAACATCTAACCACTTTAAAATTTCTTTCTTTACAACTTCTTTCATAACATGATTCAATCTCCTTTGCGGATCAGCCCTGGGTTTGTAGTTCTCTTCCATATGAATTCTATGCATACAAATTAAAGGACTGATTCCTTTAATATCAACAATTGTCCATCCAAAGGCATTCTTAAAATTTTTCAGAACTTTCATCAACCTTTCTTTTTCTTCCATAATTGATTTTGAGGAAATTATAACCGGTAAAGTAGAAGAATCTCCTAAAAAGGGATATTTTAAATGATCACGAAATAACTTCAACTCTAGTTCTGGAGGTTATTTAATAGATGGACAAAATGATTTATCTTTGTCTATCGTGTCCAAAACTTCAAAACCTTCTCGAACATAATTTGAATTTTCCTTAAAAAGATCTTCACATTGATTTAATTCCTCTTCTTGCTCGTGCTCCAAATATTTTTCTTAAGACTTTTCATCATGAGTAGCTCTAAAATGACATTCACTTAGATATCTTATAACATACATCCTGTAGCATTCATTATATTTACCTTTTGTAGGGTATTTCATTGATTTAGAAATGTTAAAAGTAATAGGTTGATCATTGACGTGCATTTTTAGTTCCCCTTTTTGTACATCTATCATTGCACTTCTTGTGGCTAGGAAAGGTTTCCCCAAAATGATAGGTATCTCTTTATCTTCCTTTATATCCAGCACAATGAAATCAACAGGTAAGATAAACTGATCCACTTTCACTAGGACATCTTCTATAACTCCTTTAGGGTATGTTATTGAACAATCTGCTAATTGCAGAATTATAGTAGTAGGGGTTATTTCTCCTAATCTCAATCTTTTAAATACTGATAATGGCATAAGGTTAATGCTTGCACCTAAATCACATAAAGCTTTCCCATAAAATCTGTCTCCTATTGCACATGGAATTGTAAAGCTACAAGGATCTTTAAGCTTTTTAGGAAGCTTCTTCTGAATTATTGCACAACACTCCTCACTGAGTGCAACAGTCTCATTATCTTCAAACTTCCTTTTCCTGTTGAGAATATCCTTCATAAACTTTACATAGCTCAGCATTTGTTCTAAGGCTTCAGCAAATGGAATATTAATTATAAGCTTCTTAAATAATTCCAAAAATTTTAAAAATTGTTTATCCAACTTCTGCTGACAAAGTCTCTAAGGAAATAAAGGTGGTGGTTTTTACAAATCAAATTTTAGTGGAGAAATAGGTCTCTCAGAATCTTTTGGTGCATCGTCTTTTGATTCTTCAATTTCTTCTCTCTCCACTTCAATTTCTTTTTGAACCCGACCTTCCAACTCTCTTCCGCTTCTAAGTTGAACGACTTTTACTTGTTCTTTATTATGGACTTTTGGATTTTATTCAGTATTACTAGGAAGTGTTCCTTGGGATCTATTACTTTATGAATTTGCTATTTGCCAAGTTGACTCTCAATATTTTTAATTGTAGCTCCTTGACTTTGTAATTGATTTTCCATTTGTAACACCAGTTCTTCTATAAACAACTTCTTCTCCTTAAACTTTGTATTACTGTTGAAACCTGGAGGCTAAATAGATCTATAATTATTATTTCCTTGGTGTCAGCACTATTTTGGTTTGGGTAGTTGCCCGTAAGAAACTGTCGGTCACTGGAATTGAAATCCCTTCGCTCGCTTTGGAAGGACGTCTAAGTTTAGAAAATTATGAAATCAAACTGACCTCATATTTTTAGAGTTTAAATGAAAGTGTGTTATACCTCAAATCATGTATCTAGAAGGATAAACATAAGATTTGAGGATGAGGCTCGATCAAATAAACTAAGAAATATATGACATCCGTTTGGACTGCGAAACTATTTTATTTGCTGACAATTTCTCCTATTTAATATGAAGAATTAAATAGGGATTATATTAAGCTGGGTTCGAGAAAAGCTTCCTATAAGGGCAAGCCCCTATAATTAATTACATCTTAAATGCCAAAGTCATCTTAAAAAACTCTTGATAAAAATAAAAAAATATTATCTTCAAGGAATTAAAAAAAAAGGACTTTTCAATGATATCAGACAAAGAGGTGTGAAAAGGGATTGACTCAAATTTGGAACCTTTTGTTTTTTGAATCTAAAGGAGGAAGAACTAGGGGATGTCATGGATCTGGAAGAGAACCTCGGTGACTTCCCGATCTATCATATTATTTGGCTTCAGTTTTGGGGAGAAATTATTTAACTATTTCATCTTACCAATTTTATTAATTTAGGACTTACATTTGTGTGAAATAATGAAACAAATAGCCTGGAAGATATGAGGATTTAGGTCACGATGAACGACAACCTCGGAATCCTAAAATGAGTTAAGGCTTAGATTGTACAGCAAAGCTATACAAATTCCTAAAGATGAGGTGAGGATTTATGTTGTACTAGGCAAATAACCTCAAAGTTCTATGGCTTTGTTGTTTAATTTTGAAGATTATGTAAATGAAGACCCTTAAAGGGGGCAAGCTGGTGTTGTTGGAACACTTAGCCAAATTTTGGTCCTAATTGGGCTTGTAGTGTTTTAAAGGTTTTAAATTTTAGCTATGTTTTCTTTTTTAATCCTCATATAATCAATCTTGATTTAACTTAGATCACTACTAAGCCCTTAAGACCTAGGTGAGTGTCTTAATTAATTTTAAAAAGGTTAAATTTTGGGAGAACTAGATTAATTATTTGAATTTCATTTGAACATCAAATAAGGGGTATTAAATTGATTAATTATTGACTTCAAAAGTCATACCCTTAAGTCCTAGGTTCATTTAATTTTAATTAACTTCCAAATTTTAATAATTTTGAAATTTATTGATTTAACCATTTAATTAGGAAAGTGAGATTGGTTTCTTCAAATTAATCCCCTTTTTAATTTCAGTCATCCAAACAAGCTGATTAAGATCAGAGGTTGCCCATTTCCCTCCTTGAATTAAGCCTAAATATTAATTAAGGACAAATTCCTAAAAGTACACTTTTGCCCCTAAGGCTCTAACACTTCATAATTTGTCAAATTCAAACAAATGACTTTGAAATTTTTGTCCTACCTCATTCATGGGTAAATTAAGACATCAGAGGAAAAAATTTTTGTCCTACCTCATCAGTTAGATCTTCAGTAGGTGTTCCTCCAAACTGATTATTTTGTACCATTTGGATAATAGCAAGTTTAAGCTCAAATGAATTAGCAAAAACATCAGGATTTTGAATAGTTTAGTGAAGTTCATCTGTCGTTGGATTAGCATAATCTTTTAAAGGTCTTTCTCGATTTTCATTTCTTTGATTATCTAAGTTATTCACCTTTTTGTTCAAAATTTTAATTTCTTCTTGTTATTTTTGAGTTTTTCTAATAGTACATTCAAATTCTGAATCATAAGGTCTAAGCCTTCAGATCCAATATTATGCATAAACAAATATAATAAGCAAAAAAGATTTCTTAAATATATAGTTATACATTTTTTTAGATTTTTGATTTTATAATTTTTTTGATGATTTGTATTTTGTATATTTTTATCTCTAAATTTCCTAGTTTACCTGAAATTTCTACTGGAGATATACCTAGACCAAAGAGCCATTTGAACAAAATTGTATGGTTTGTTGAGTTTTATATGAATTATTAGAATTAATTTAAGTTCAGGGGTATTTATTAAATATATAATTATTTAAATGGGTAAAATTAAGTTTTATATTTTTGAAAAATCTCCTTGAGGTCAAAAAACCTAGAGAAGCAAATTTTTTATCTTTTTGATTTTCCTTTGATTGATTGAAATTATTTTAGTGGAAATCCATTTTTTATCCTTTAAATATTTTTTTAATATTTAAAATACAATATCTTTATTTAGAAAATCAGGAAAAATATTCCAATTGTTTCTAAGTGCTTGAAAACATTTTATAACATTTCCATGAATTTTATTATTTTTGTGATTTTTATGAATTTTTTTAATTATTTAAATATTTAAAATAGGCTTAAAAATGATATTTTTATTTTAAACATCATTATATTTTTATAAAATTCCTCTGATCACAGAGAACTTCCATATAAAAAAGTTTTCATAATTTTTTGAGTTATATTTTGATTATTAAATATCATTTTTGTGCCAAAAAGGATATTTAACTTGAAAAATCAATTTAGGCCATCAAATGTACTCAAAATGCTTTGAAATTTTTATAGAGAGTTCTGTGAATCATAGAAAACAATGGAGATAAAAAAGCAAGTCATTTTGATGTTTATATTTTCCAAAATTAATTATCTTAGGGATTTAAGTTTTATGAAAATTAGGTTCATTTTAAATGACTTGACTCATGAGAAAATGTCCTAATGATTCTCTAGTCATAGTAAACCTTCCAAAATTTTTTTGGATTAGTCTAAGAAACATGCTAATTATTATGATTAATTTAAGCAAATATTGTGCATAAACTTTTAAAATATGGATCTCTGTCTAGAGGTCTTCTCTGACTTTAGAAAACTAGTCAATGTTCCCCTTGACAGAGGCTATAACATGCCAAAAATTCAAGCCATGGTGAAATGCCTATATGCATGGAGAATCAAAAGACTCAAAGACAATGTTTAATTAATTAAAAATAAAACATGCATCAAATGGACTTCAAATTATTTCCACATTGTTCTCGTCTGCTCACTGAGCAAGAGGGTATTTTTATTTTATTTTTGAGATTTTTCTACACCAAGATATGTATATTTAAAGTTTTGGTATTTTCTGAATTATTTAAATCCCTATTTACGTATTTAAACGCGCGGCGCTGATTGGATCCTAGGCAGCTTCGAAGCACCACGTGGCGCGCTCCCATTTGACTCCACCATCTACGCTAGCAGCCACGCATCTCACAGTTCATGTAAAGAAGCGTTGTCAGGCTTCATCTTGACCGTTCATCCGATACATGCTTGATCGAATGACTCTCCGTCATTTTCCCCAATGGCCTAGCCCGAGAACCTTCCATCTTCAAGGCTTGATATCTCCCTTATTTCTCAACCAAATTGAATGAATTTTTTTAAAAAATGCTCTTCTAGACTAGAGCAACATATTTATTTGGTTAAGATTCCATGAAATCAATCCCAAGCAAATGGAGAATAAAAAGAGGCTCGAGATGAGGATGAGTTCAATATCTTTGCTCTGAGAAGGGAAGCTTCAATCAGAGATGTTTGGCATGTTTGTTGGAGTCCAGGGAGGCTAGGGATTGAGCCTCTGGTTGTGGTGTAAGGTCTAGGTGTTAATTAAACTTACCCACACTTTAACAACACTAAAAAAAGATAAAGCCCCATCAAATCCCCCTTCCACAGAGCCCCTAACATAGTTCTAGACCAACACCTGAAATCGAGCTTGGTGGAAGGGGAATTTGATGGGGCTTTGTCTTTTTTTAGTTTTGTGAAAGTGTGGGTAAGTTTAATTTTAGTTTGGTGGACTGTGGAGGTGTATTGAGCTCGATCCTGGTTTTAGACAGAAGTTTGAGCTTAAAATTGAGCTTCCATAGTGAAAATCTGTGGGGGAAGATGGTTGGATTGCACTGAGGAGGTCTCAAAGAAGCTCTGTGAGTGATTTGGAAGGATCTCTCTAAGAAAATTTCAGCACTCTCTCCATGGTCGTGGAGGTCAGCCTTTATAAAAAATGGCTAAAGGGTGGTTGTCATGGCCAATTGGGGGGGGGGGGGCAATGTGGTGTTTTGGNGGGGGGGGGGGGGGGGCAATGTGGTGTTTTGGTGGAGGGAAGAGAGGCTCCAACATCTCATTTGGGTGAGGTGGCCTTTAGGTTTGATTTGAGTGAAACTCAAGGGGAGGTGGCCCTCAGTTTTGGCTTTTTCAGGGACTAGGCCTGCCAACCATGGCAGGGGGAGGTGGCTATGAGCTTAGGGAACCCAGGGGAATCTCTCACAACAATTTAATGGGCTGAGGTTTAATTTTGGCAAAAATATCTTAAGCCTAAGAAAATATGGAGATTAAATCTCTTAATTTAGGGGAACTTTGGTATATGGCTCACTTAGCTTGGGTTCGGTGATTTTTGGCTCAGTCTTAGAATCCAACTAATGGTTGTGGAGTCATTAATTTGATGGATTTGGTTAGGCTACATTTAGTGCATGGGTCCAAGTGGGTGCAAATGACCAAAACTTGGGTTTGGGATTGGTTAGCCATGCCAATTGGTCCAAATAAATCTTGCATTTGGTGTAAGTGATTTTAAGGAATAATTGTGGTGAAGGATGAAAAGGGTTTTGAGTTCAATTGGAGAATTAATTTGAAGGATTTTGGAGATTTGGTCAATTTGGGCATGTTGGGCTAAACTTGGGTCTAGATTAGGCTAGCCTTGGGCTAAGTCCAAATTGATTGTTTAAAATTGTCAATAGGAAAATCATAAAGTTTTTTAAATATAAATTGGGTGTCAATTTTTGGGTTAAAACAATTAATTTGGTGAAATTTGGAGGCATAACCAATTTGGGGCAAATTTGGGGATTTTTGGACTGAAGTTGAAATTAAGTGAAATTGATGTTTCACCAAGGCCAATTGAAGGTCAAGTTTGATGTTTAGAAATGTTATAAAGAGTTTTCAACATAAACCATGGCCAATTGAGGGAGATATGGATTCAATTTGGTGAGATTAGGTCATGTGCCAAAAATTGGGGGTTTGATCTATATCAAAATTGGGCCCAAAGCATGGGCCAATTAAGCTTGGATTTGATTTATTTTTGTCACATTGAGGGTGAATTTGAGTTTGGGATGGAAATTTTGGGAGATTAGGATCAAATTGATGGACATTTGAGTTGAATTTGGGGAAATTTGTGCCTTTAAAGGCAATTTGGGGGTTTTGATCAAAGATGGTTAAATTGGCCAAATTGGGTCATATGGTAGTTGAGAAAAATGAAATTAGAAATATTTGAAATATTTTGGAAAGTTTTGGGTTTTTTTTGTAATTTTTGAAATTTTGGTCCCATGAGGGGCATTTTGGTAATGTGGCAATTTTTAGTGATTTTGGGTAATTTGGGTATTCTTAAAAGGTTTGAAATGATTTTTGAATAAGTTTGGGCATTTTGGATAAATTTGAGAATTTTGACCAAATTTAGGATTTCAAGGGTACTTAAGTAATTTGGAGAAATTTAAGGGCAAAATGTGAGGCTGAGTATTTTGGGTAAAATTGGGGAACTAACCACCAAAAGTAAGCCATGAACCAATGGAAACCCCATTTAGGTCCTTTATGTACTGGTCTTAGCTAAACCATAACATTGGGCTAGTGGGTTTAGAGGACCATCCACATGTGCATCCGAAAAGATTAAGGGATCAGAGACAAGAAAATTTTGGTTTAGGGTAGTGAGTGACTGTGAGTGAAGTGAATGCCTTAGCTCTAGACCAATATCCAGGGTCAACCCTAAGGTCAAATATCCCTATAGGAACTTTCCTTGAGCTCTCCCCATAATGAACTCACCTACTAAGTGCTAGAGGTTAGGAATAATATGTGGAACTTCAAGTTGAGTAAGAAGAGTTTAGAATTTCTAATGGTGAGGGTGCCTTTTATAGTTTTCTAAGAATAGTCAATAGGTAAGTCCTAATGGCTAGACCCTAGGCTACTAAAGAGAAAGACTAGACCTCAACCAAAAGTGAGGTCAACAAATGGACCCCCAATAGGTGTGGTGTGCTGGGCAGAATTTTCTAAGACTAGTCAATAGGAAAGTCCTATGACTAGACCTAGGCTACTAAAGAAGTTTCTAGACTCAACCAAAAGTGAGGTCAACAAATGGACCCCCAATAGGTGTGGTGTGCTGGGCAAACACACCGTGCGTATTGGCATTGACTGATGAGATCAACAAAAACAATACAAACTCCTAAGTCAAGAGACATAGAAGGAGTGCGGAGTTGTGTGTGCTATTTGCTTCCACTAGGGCATATAGCAGGTGAATATTTGATCAAAGTCAAGAAGTCGGGACTCTCACTGGGGAGTGGATTTTGATTTATGTGATTTCAGGAATTTATAGAGGATGAGAATCAGTGTGTAAGTGTTGATCCCGGGGGATTTGAAATTCAAGTATTAACCTCAAAAGAGAGTCGAAAGTTTGGGACCGACCAAGAAAAGAGAGGAATCAGAAGTTAAGGACTGATTTCCAAATTATGATTAAATGTTAAGGATCAATCATAAAAGAGTGTCGGAGGCTAGGGACCGATCTCTATAGGGGTGAATCAGAAGTTAAGGGCTGATTCAAAAATAAGAATTGAAAGGTAGGGATCAATCTCAAAAGAGAGCGTCGAAAGTTAAGGACCGACCTTAAAAGGAGTGCATCATAAGGTAGTGACTATTTTAAAATGAGAGTTGACAGGTAATGGTCAATCTTAAAAAGAGAGCTTCGAAAGGTAAGAACCTACCTCAAAAGAGGTGAATCAGAAGGTAGTGACTGATTCAAAATGAGAGTTGACAGGTAATGGTCAATCTCAAAAAGAGAGTGTCGGAAGGTAAGGACTGATCGCAAAATAGGTGAATCAAATGGTAATGACTGATTTGAAATGAGAGTTGACGGGTAATCGTCAATCTCAAGAAGAGAGCATCGGAATGTAAGGACTGACCTCAAAAGTGTGAATTAGAAGGTAATGAATGATTCGAAATGAGAGTTGATAGGTAATGATAAATCTCAAAAAGAGAGCGTCGGAACGTAAGGAACAACCTCAAAAGGGGTGAATCAAAAGGTAGTAACTGATTCAAAATGAGAGTTGACAGGTAATGGTCAATCTCAAGAAGAGAGCGTCAGAAGGTAAGGACCGACCTCAAAAGGGTGAATCATAAGGTAGTGATTGATTTGAAATGAGAGTTGACAGGTAATGGTCAATCTAAAAAATAGAGCGTCAAAAGGTAAGGACCGACCTTAAAAGGGTGAATCGGAAGGTAGTGACTGATTCAAAATGAGAGTTGAGAGGTAATGGTCAATCTCAAATAGAGATCGTCACAAGGTAAGGACCGACCTCAAAAGGGTGAATCAGAAAATAGTGACTGATTCGAAATGAGAGTTGACAGGTAATGGTCAATCTCAAAAAGAGAACGTCGGAATGTAAGGACCGACCTAAAAAGGGGTGAATCAGAAGGTAGTGACTAATTGGAAATGAGAGTTGACAGGTAATGGTCAATCTCAAAAAGAGAGCGTCGAAATGTAAAGACCGACCTTAAAAGTGTGAGTCAAAAGGTAGTGACAGATTCGACATGAGAGTTGACAGATAATGGTCAATCTCAAGAAGAGAGCGTCAGAAGGTAAGGACCGATCTCAAAAGGGTGAATCATAAAGTAGTGACTGATTTGAAATGAGAGTTGACAGGTAATGGTCAATCTCAAAATGAGAGCATCAGAAGGTAAGGACCAACCTCAAAAAGGTGAATCATAAGGTAGTGACAAATTTGAATTGAGTGTTGACATGTAATGGTCAATCTCAAAAAGAGAGCGTCGCAAGGTAAGGACCGATCTCAAAAGGGTGAATCAGAAGGTAGTGAATGATTCGAAATGAGATTTGATAGGTAATGGTCAATTTCAAAAAGAGAGTGTCGGAAGGTAAGGACCGACCTCAAAAGGGTGAATCAAAAGGTATTGACTGATTCAAAATGAGAGTTGACAGGTAATGGTCAATCTCAAAAAGAGAGCGTCGGAAGATAAGGACCGACCTCAAATGGGTGAATCAAAAGGTAGTGACTGATTTGAAATGAGAGTTGACAGGTAATGGTTAATCTCAAAAAGAGAGCGTCAGAAGGTAAGGACCGACCTTAAAAGGGTGAATCAGAAGGTAGTGACTGATTCAAAATGAGAGTTGACAGGTAATGGTCAATCTCAAAAATAGAGCATCGGAAGGTAAGGACAGACCTCAAAAGTGGAGAATTAGAAGGTAGTGACTGATTTGAAAAGTGAGTTGACACGTAATGGTCAATCTCAAAAAGAGAGCGTCTGAAGGTAAGGACCAACCTCAAAAGGGGTGAATCAGAAGGTAGTGACTGATTCAAAATGAGAGTTATGTAGAGTTTGTAGTGTTTAATTTTAAAGACATGTGTTGTATGTAAAGGTTGACATTGTTGAAGAGGATTTGTGAGAATTTGCAAGTTTTTTTTTGCGTAGAATGCAAAATTTTGAGGGGATGTAAAGAGAATTATTGCAGACAAAGATAGTTGTGTCACGCGAGCAAAGAGTAAGAAACTCCGGAATCGAGAGAATCCACTCAACATATTATTTTCTTTTCTTGTTGTTTTTATCACCTTTAATTTTCAAAAATAAGTTTCTTTTTCAAATTTTAATTTTAGTTGGTTGATTTTTCAAAAGAGAGATTTTTTATTTAAATTTATCACAATTTATATTATTCTCGTCATTTTTCCTTTAAAAGTTTCTTTTTTATCATTAAATATTTGTTATTTTGTTCTTCGTTCATTGTAGTTGCGGACCAACACATGGTTCAATGGCTTTTATACATCGCACTGAGAAGGGCAATTGAACAATCAGACAAATTTTCTAGAAGAAATTTCATTAATATGCTTCAATAAAATGTTACAGATGAAAAGTAGGCCAATGCCTAAAAAAGAGTACAATATGCAAACTGCATGAAGGTACATCCGGAATGTATCCTGTCAAGTACATATCATGGACTGATCATGTTTGATACATATCATATCTATAATGTAGTAGATAAGAAAGAGAAACTCCCTGAATATATGTTCCCTTGCGTAGTGAGCTCGTGATCAAGTTGACCTTCTGAGCCACGTTCCAGGACAAGAGTTCCCTTCACATGCGTCTAGAGGTGCAACCTTCTCATAGCTCATACGACAACAGTTCTTCGAGTTCAGGATCTGGCTGAAATCCAAATGGTATTTTCTTATTGTCCATCTGTTGGAAAGTTACAGACACTCTACAGCGTTGTACTCCGGGAATGCAGTGCTTGGCAATGTACTATTTACTTTTAGAACGAGCATTGAACCAACTGGTAGGGGAATCTCTACAGATCCTTTGAATTCTCAGGGGCCGATGACATTGATTTCTTTCCAAAAGAGAATATTGCTTTCACTCATGAATGAGACTGTGCAGAAGGGTCTTACAAAATCATGATGGTCAATGTGAGGAGGTATGCATTCTCCCTCGTCATATATGTTGATGGTGCAGCTGTTTGGAATGCAGTCGACTGGCAATATGTTCCATTAAACGATTCGTTTAATCATCCATTTGATCATTGGGGGCAGCGGATCCACTTGATTGTACTTGAGAATCCCGAGAGAATTTCCTTGCCTGTCGTTGGTGAAATTGTAGCAGCACCCACATTGTATGTAATCCTTCCCTTTCCTTTTATCCATTTCCCTGGCACAGAGTAGGTTCTTTCCATGAGCAAGCCTGCTCGACCTCTGTCTCTTAAGTCAAGGTACAGTCCAAAATGCTTTATTCATTTTTTTCTGAAAAGACCCTCGTATACAATTCCAGTCCTTCCAATATATTGAGGAGTTCTCCACGGACTTCTTCGTAGAACTCAAAGCTTTTTTTGTTGACTTTGTTGATTTTATAATATTCTGTTGTGCTGAGGACGGGAGGCTGGTGCGGACTTTCCCTCATTTCATTGTTGAAAAGAGAATTGTAGTGTGTAATTTTCCAAATTCTTCATTAAATTGAGGTGAATTACAAAAATTTTTAAACCCTGTCACAGACTCTTAGCCACATAGATAAACCCAAAATGATCAAAATTTTACAATTTGCAAATTAAGCGGCGATAAGCAACTTCAGGTTGCATAGTATGCTTTTAGGTATCTTCCGTTGATTGGCGGCATGGGTATTTCACCCCGAAAATCTACTAATTGGTAGGCTCCTCTTGTGTAGACCTTTTCAATGACAAATGGTCACTCCCAAGTTAGTTCGATTTTTTCACCTATCTTGCAGCGTGCAAGAATAGGCCTTTTGAGCACGAGAACAAGGACACCAACTTTAAATGTCCTTAGGCAGACCAATTTGTCGTGAGCTTGCACCATCTTTGCCTGGTAAAGCTCCAAATATTGCTGTGCTTCAAGCCATTTTCTTTTAAGTTTCTCTAGTTCTTCAAGTCTGAGCTTTGCACTTTCCTCTGTTGTAAGTTGATTGGTGACTGCGACTCTGAGAGACGGCGTCTGAATTTCTAGTGACAGTACGACTTCGAACCCGTACACGAGCATGTAAGGTGTACACTGAGTGGGAGTCCTGAATATTGTTTGGTAGGCCCACAAAGCTTATAGCAATTTTTTGTGCCAATCTCTTTTATTTTCATCGAGTGTTTTCCTTAAAATCTTTACGAATATCTTGTTGAAGGCCTCAGTCAAACCATTTGCTCTGGGATAGTAACTTGTAGAGTATCTTCAATCTATTTCGTGTCGTTTGACGAAGTTGTTGATTTTTTTACTTTTGAATGTCATCCTGTTGTTGGAGATTACTCTGTGCGGTACACCAAAATGGTAGACGATTTGAATTTTGGGGAATTGGAGGACATGTGGTGATGTAACCTCTAGTAGTGATACTGCCTCTGCCCATTTAGAGAAGTAGTCCGTAGCGGCGAGAATAAATTTGTGTCCTTTAGAAGATGGAGGGTTTATTAAACCTATTATGTCCACGCCCCAACACTAGAATGACCATGAAACAACAGTTGGGTGTAGCACATTCGGAGGTTGGTGCAAGACCACCCCATGCACTTAGCACTGGTGACATTTTCTGGTTGTCTCCATGCAATCAGACATCATTGCTGGCCAATAATATCTGAGTATTTTGATCTTCATTTTAATCTTTGGCCCTTACTGGTGAGCGTCAAACAATCCGACATGTACTTATTTGATAATATTTTCTGCCTCAGCTCTGCTTAAGCACTGTAGCCACATCTGATCGAACGATCTTCTATAGCGGACATCACCCACTAGAGCATACGACATAACACTTTTTGTGATGTGATATGTTTCAGACTTGTCTCTAGGCAGCTTTTTAGTACGCAAATATTCTATTAATGGCCTGGCCAATCTTTGTTGATATCCACAACTTTAATCGTTGTTTCCTCCTTTTCGAGCTTGCGCAGATTTTCAAGGTCAATTTGAGACAAAACATGTCTTCCTTGTACTGTGATTTCAATGGAATCCTCCGGGGGACATGCCAATTCTTTAGTGAGTTTTGATAGTGCATTAGCATGGGCATTTTCTTTCCGAAGAATCCAATAGAAAGTCACATTGGGAATTTGTTCCAGCGGCTTCATCGTGTAGCGGTGGTATTCTGCTAGTCTTGGTTTCAAAATTTTGTATTGTCCGACAACTTGCTGGATGACAAGTTGAGAGTCGTCGTAGATGACAATATCTATTATGTCCATTGAAATTGCCAACTCCAACCCTGTGATTAAGGCTTTGTATTCTGCTTCGTTGTTGGTGCACGATTGTGTTAGGTGGTATGAGAACCTCAACATACCTTTATCTGGCATGATAAAGATCAAACCAATCCCTGCTTTGCCTGGTATAACCGTGCCTGAGCCTTTGTCTTTTCTAGCTATTGAAGCACCGTTGAAGTACATTTTCCAGTGTTGCACACTGGAGAATTCCATTTGTAGTACTTGTTCATATGGTAGTTCATCGTTGAGAGGGGACGCAACTGGCAGTGGGTGTGAAACGAGAAAGTCTGCTAGAATCTGTCCCTTGATAACACGAAGGGGAACAAAAGTTATATCAAATTGCAAAAAAATCATTGACCATCTTGCTAGACGTCCGGAGAGTGTTGGTTGGGTCATCAAATATTACAACGGATTAACTTTTGAGATTAGGGTAATTTTATGAGAGAGCATGTAGTGTCTCAGCTTCTGGGAGGCAAAAATTAGTGTCAGACAATGCTTCTCAATAGGTGGATACCTCATTTCTGTCGGTATTAGACGATGACTTAAGCAGTAGAGTGCATTTTCTTTACCCTCATCGTTGACTTGGGCTAAGAGGGCTCCAAGAGAGTCATCTAGGGCCGCGGTATAACGTATCAACGATTTTCCTGGGATTGGGGCTATCAAAACAGGAGGTGTCATTAAATATTGTTTAACGTCCTCAAAGGCCCACTGACATTTCCCTTCCCAAATGAATTTGGCATCTTTTTTAATTAATGCCGAGAAGGGCTGACACCTACTTGAGAGATTAGAAATAAAGCATCTTAGATATGCCAACTTCCCCTGGAAGGAACGTAGTTGCTTCAAAGTTTTAGGGGGAGGCATTTCCAAGATGGCTTTAATCTTATCCGGGTTGATCTCGATTCCCCGATTGCGGACAATGAATCCTAGAGATTTCTTGGGGGTAATGCCAAAGGCGCACTTTAAGGGATTCATTTTAAGGTCATATTGTCGTAACCTTTCAAACACGATCCTCAAATTGCACAAATGGTCTGTTTTACATTTGCTTTTGATGACTAAATCATCCACTTAGCATTCTACTTGATTGTGAGTGAGGTCATCAAAAATCTTTGTCATTGCTCGTTGGTATTTAGCTTCAGCGTTCTTTAACCCAAATGACATCACTTTGTAGCAGAAAATTTCGATCGATGTCCTGAAGGCTGTAAGTGCAGCATCCTCGGGAGCCATCTTGATTTGGTTGTATCCGGACGATCCATCCATGAAGGAGAAAATTTCACGTGTAAAAGCAATATCTACCACCATTTTTGGTATTGGCAGTGGGAACTCATCTTTTGGACATGCTTTATTTAGATCTTTGAAATCAACACAAATGTGTATCTGTCCATTTTTCTTCTTGACTGGAACAATGTTAGCTAACCATTTGGGGTACTGCTCTTCCTGTATAAAGTTAGCGTCTATTAATTTCTTCACCTCGGTAATGACTTGTTGTTCTATTTCGAGCCGCATTTGTCTTGGGGCTTATTTTGCAGGAGTCATATTTTGTCCACTCCAAGTTTATGAACTGCTACTTCTGTTGACAGTCCTGGCATTTCATCATAACTCCAGGCAAAACAATCTTTGAATTCTGTTAACAGTTTGATCAATTCTTAAGATTCTTCATCACTGAGTATAGAGCTTATAAATGTAGGTCGGTTTGTTCTTTTGTCTCAAGGTTAATTTCCTTTAACTTATCAACAATTGACTTGATTTCCTCCTCAAATTCTGGCAGAGAATTCTCTATTAGCTTATTGGTAGAGTCATTCTTTACATTGAGACAATCCTTATCTGATTTACTAGTAACAATCATGCAAAATCTTGAATCATCGACTGGTCCGACTGTACCAAATCTGAGACCCTCTTTTGAGTTTGGAGTTCGACTTTTAACACTTCATAATTTTTTAAAAAGTTGTAGTTTATCTTTTGGCATTTTTTTTGGCAAATGTCCCTGTTGAATTAACTTTTGTACATAAGGCGAATAGTAACATAAAGGCAATTCCATTAATTTGTTAGGATCATCATCCAAATTTACATGATTTTCTATATTAGCTTAATTCATTAGTATCAACATCCAAATTTACATGTTTTTCAAGCTAAGTAGAGGTAAGGCGAGAAGTAACCAAAAGATAATTCCATTAATTCATTAGAATCAACATCAAAATTTACAGGTTTTTCAAGCTCAGTAGAGGAAGAAGCGTGGTAAAATTTGATCGACTTTACCCAACACTATGGACTTCCTTGACCTCTAAACTCTCAACCTTTTGAGGGAGAATCGGAGTGAGGATCATAACAACACTATGCGGACTTCCTTGACCTCTAAACTCTCGACCTTTTGAGGGAGAATTGGAGTAAAGGCGAGAAGTAACCAAAAGATAATTCCATTAATTCATTAGAATCAACATCAAAATTTACAGGTTTTTCAAGCTCAGTAGAGGAAGAAGCGTGGTAAAATTTGATTGGCTTTGAACCAACACTACGGACTTCCTTGACCTCTAAACTCTCGACCTTTTGAGAGAGGATTGAAGTAAGGGTCATAGTATTCACATAGCTTATTGGTAAATTATCCGATCATACATTATTTCATATTCACTTTTCTCCGTATCTTCTAAGGATATCTTGTATTGGGTTTTCCTCTGTTTTGTCATCATTATTTCATCTTCATAATTGTCTTCATCACCAATGTTGATGGTTGTCCTAGTCCGTTCAACAATTAGATTGATTCTTCCTCGTCCACGTCCCCGGCCTTGACCTCGGCTATGCGAACCAAAAGAAGCTCCACCAATTTGATGTAGAAGGGTGGCAGAAGGTTGTTGAAGCAAAGTTGAATGGCCTTCTTTTTGTGTTTTTTATGAATCTTCATTTTTTTTTGTTAGAATCTAGCGCGAGAAGACACTTTTCTTTGGTGGGCATAGTAGGCAGCATCTTCATGAATACCGACTTTGTGAATTGAAAATGGTTGTAGATCTCCTTTAATGCAGTATTCTTGTCCTTCCTTGAAGTATTTGATGCACTGATGTAGAGATGACGAAACCATGTTGTGTTCATGAATCCATGGTCGACCAAGCAGAGCGTTAAAAGAGGTCTCAACATCGATGACATGAAATTTAGCGGTTGTTGCTAGTTCTCCGACCTTCATAAGTAATGTGATTGGTCCGAGGGCTCGTTCTCCTTTTTGGTTGAATCCTTTTAGCATCATTTTATCGGTCGTAAGCTCTTGAACTTCAATGTCAAAGTAGGCCAATGTCCGTAGGCTCATGAAGTTGAGAGATGCTCCAGGATCTACCAGAACTCTGGATAATACAAATCTGGGCGGAGATGTAAAGTGGTCGATTGTGATCAGTGGTAGCAAGCAACAAGTTTTCATCTGTAAAGGTTACCCCAGGCTGTTCTTTCAATGAGTAAACTTCATCTGAGGATGTGCTGGCCAACTGAGCTAAGAAAATCTCTAGGTCAAGCAATGTTGTAATTAGAGACACTCTCATATCCTTTGATAGGATCAGAGCGTTGTAAATGCTTAGTCAATCCGGCAACTTTCTAACTTGTATGGTCCTCCAATTTTTTCTTGGTCATATGTTTCTTCCACTGGTGGAGGTGGAGGTAGTTCTTCTCGAGTTACTATTTGTTTTCCCTTGTCTGTAGGAGCTATCCTTGGGGGCAAAACTTTCCCACTTCTTAAGTTTATTTATGTAATTTCTTCTTCTTGAGGTATCATTATTGAATCTTTTGGTGTTTCTTCTTTATCGGAAAGGTCTAAGTTGAGGGTGAATGGTGCGCCGTGGTGTTCGAGGATTGGTTCCTCGCTCTTGATGCTGTCGTAAGCAGTATCATTGATGTGTTCTTCGGTATTGTTAGCGAGTTCATCGGACTTAAGTACGATTTGAGGATCATTTTGGAAATCAATATCAGAGTTAGATTGGTCACAATCAATTACGTCATCACTAGAAATAGTTAAATAGTGGCCGAAATCATGATCATTATATTCATTAGCCCTTCGAGGGGTAAGAAGATAATCATACAAAGTCAGGGGTTTGAGGATTTTCTTCCCCAAATCCGAGACAACTAATCCAGTAGAGGCAGCCCCTATCCTACCCCTTGTATTTTCAATCTTCGTGATGGCGTTCTTTTTTTACTTTGACTTTGATGACGATGATCCTTTTGGTGAAAGCTTCATCTCGGGCCTAGTGGGCTGAAGACTCTGAGCTGTAGTTTGCTTTGAAGCATTCTGGATTTGATTTAACATCTTCTTGGATGATTTGCTTCAAACTGTATCCCATCCAACTTTTCCTGCATGTATGGAAGATTATTTTGATGAATTCTGTATTTGCTTTAGGACCGTCCTGAGCTCATCCCAAGTCATACTCCATCCCTGTCTCCAATATACGGATCAATCGGAGAGATTGGCTTGGCCGAAACTATATTTATGGAACCTTTTTCAGGTTCTTTTAAATACTCTTTTGGGATTGTTATATTTCCTTCTTTGATATTTTTCTCAAGCCATTCCTTAAAGATGAAACATTATTCTATTGTATGTCCCAGTAATCTGTGATATGGGCAATAATTCGGTTGATCCTTCTTATCAACCCATTAGAGTTTGTTTGGGTCTGGTAATTTGAACTCAGGCTTCTTCATCAAACTTTGAATATTTTAGATATAGCTTCATCTTTGAAAGAGTACACCATTTTTTTCATTCTGCCAGAGACATTCTTTTTTTTTGAGATGATCCTCCCTCAGGCGCTTGTTGGTTAGACTGGCTATTCTGTTTTGGAGCCTGCTGTGATGAAGACTGATGAGGAGTTTCTGCATATATCTTTATCGGTTATTTTCTTTTATCAACAATTGTGACTATTCCGAATTTCTTTTTAAACACTCTAGTTATCTTGGATTTCTTGTGAGAATCCATATGTTTGATTTCTTCTTGAAGACTGCTAGCCTTGCAGAGTAGCTTCTCAAAGGATTTGATGGTGAGTCTCTTGAGCATGAAAGCTACGAGTCCATGAATGCTTTTGAGTAGGATCTCAATTGCATGACGTTCCTGTAGCTAAGGTTTCTCCACCTCAAAATGTCATCCGCTAAAGTCTCGTTGGGCTTTTTTTCTCCATCATGAGTTCTCCTATGGAAACATGATGTTGCACTCCTGCGAATCTCTTTATAAATAGTTGCTCCAATTTGGCAAACGTCTTAACCAATTTGTTGGGCAAATTGGCATACCAATCAAAACAACTCCTGACAGGTTGCTGACGAACTGTTGACAGAGTAAAGCTTTGTTATTTCTTGTATTGCCACATCTGGCTCAGAAGTGTGCTAGGTGTTGTCTGGGATTTCCGATCCCATCAAATATCTTGAAGCTTGGGAATACAAAACCCTTAAGGAAAGGTATGACATCAAACTCTTCCAGATAAGGTCTACCTTTTAGAATCAATGCACCACCCTTAGACTGAGTTAAGGAATTCCGAACTTACTCGACCATCTGTTTGAACTCTTTCTCCGGCATGGCACCTGGTGGAGAATCCTGCTTCGGTTTCTCATCTCTGTTTTTTGAGACAACATCTCTTCTTTCATCTGTAATGTAAATTATCTCTGGTTGGTTGATTTCTGGAGATTCTAGTTGCGGCGCTTGTTACTGTCCTTGAATAGTGGCCATAACCGTCATGGCGACGGTAATCTCTTCTATTCTTTTCTCCAATAGGCTGACTTGATCATCCCTTAGGAGGATAGCCCTGCTCAGCTCATCTATGGCGTTCTCTTCAGTAGAAGGTTGAGCATCGTGCGCAGATGCAGCGACCTAAGTTTCGATGACATGGGCATCCAGGAAATCTTCTTCAAGGTAGTCATTATAGTCAAAATCTTCATCATCATCATCAATGGAAAGTCCATGTTCCCAAGCCAACTCAGAAATCTCGACTCTGAGCTTTTCAACTTTCTCTTTAATTATCGATTCTTGAATCATCTTAAGATCTGGAGGACCCTGTTGGACATCCTCTACTTGTTCTTCCATCTCGCTGGCAATCGTTGCGATGATGTCAGATATTTTGGACCCTGGCTTCATTCCATGATCTTGCCATGTGAGTTCACTATACTGTATTGGTGCAACAACCTTGAGTATCCATACTTTCCTCTTTAACGATGATGTCTCAGGATGGAGTGTCCAAGCAGAAACATTGATATATCGAGGAGAAATATGCTCCCCATGATGTAGACCAGATACAATATCAAATAACCTCTTCGTCTTTTCCTTTTTAGGAATATCTTTATGATGTGTGCTTGGTAGGATTCTCAGACCCAGTCTAGAATTTACTGGTCGACGGCCTGTGGTCCTGGTAGCGGTGGAATCTGTAGTAACAGTGCCAGTGTCAACCCTATTTCCTAGGCAGAACCAGACGGGAATGCGAGCGAGCAGATTTTCATTTAACTTTTGTTTGGCGGACTTGATGTCTCTTAAAATTGCTTCCTTCATTTGAGGGGATATTGCATGTCCCACTCATTTGAGTAACTCACGGACTTAACAACACTCTTTGACAGCTAGTCTCTAAAAAACTAAGCCGACTCGAGTGAAATGAGTAGACTTATTTTTCTCTCTATCCTATCCATGAAGTGATGGTAATGCAGCAGCAATCTTCTAGACATTCTCATGTCCGTCGGTGTCCACTAGAGGATGAAATCTACTCCCTCGCAGCAGTGGATATATTTCTGGTAGTTCCTCTTGGTGAGGCTCTTCCTCGACAGGTATTTCCTAAGGAGTCTGGGCTTTAGTAGCCCTTCAAACTCTTCTGTTACGGTTTCTCTTCTGAGTTTGAGTTAGCGGTGCAATCCTTGAACTTGATCTAATTTCAAACACTGAAGGTGGGGCAGCTAATCCTTTAGTTGGATTCTCAACAATCATTATTTCTTTTCCCTTGGTAGCAGGAACAACAAGTTTGGCGGGCGCTGCGGTGGTAGCAGTGATCTTAGCCCTCTTGCAAGAAGGGAAGTCCTGAAGACACCTCAGGTTGAACTTAGCAGACGACTCTTGAATTTCTGGAGTGGTGACTTCATCATGACAAATAGATCCTTCCCGAGGATAACCTTGAGGTCTTCAATCCCAGCTCCGAACTTAATGGTGGGAGACACATTGAGGGCTTCATGGCTTGTTGGAAAGTTGCAGGAAAAAATCAGCGTTGGGTAGGCCATTGCAGTAGCTTTAAAATAGGAAGTTTCGGGGTTAGCTATATGGCCAAAACATTGTAATCTTTAGTGCAAGCACTGAAAATTTACAGAGGTTGATCTGTAGATCGGATTAGTCTTAGTTTGTGGGAATTTGAAAATTTTTAGTTAAAAGGTAATTTGAAAGTACAAAAATTTAATTAATATAAGAAAATCTTAAAGCACGTGCAGCACAACACAATTTGATTTAATTTGCAAAATATCAAATCAAATTTAGGAGGATGATTGAAGTGTTTAGGACCCAATGTGGGACCCATTTAACAACACACAATTCCTAGGTGGAACTTGTCTACCAACACACCTATTGGGGTCCGACCCCACATGAAGATTTAAAGAGTCCTTAATGGCCTCCTGAACCCCTCTGTTCAAAGGTGATTGAACAGGCAGTCCTGAAATCCAAAGAGTTGGCTATACTTTCCCAAGGGAGAAATGGGTAAAGCATGCCAGCGAAAGAAGGGTAATTTTGGTTCATAAGGGACATGAACGCATTACCGATGTATGAAGATAATTTTTCTTTGTTTATATGGAGAGAAAAGCTCTTCCCCAGCAGAGTTACCAGAAGCTGTCAGAACTATTTTGGTTTGGACTAGTTGCCCGTAAGAAATAGTCAGTCACTAACCAAAGAAAATTATGTTGAGATTTTCATACCTATTTTATAATAATATTAATGTTATTGCAGTTTAAAGAAGGGTATTTTTGATGTTTTGTTGCAGGTATGTTGAATTATGGTCATTGGAGCAAAAAGATGCAAAAAAGGAGCGAACTTGGAGCAAAAATGACCAAAATATGAAGATTTGAATTAGGGCGCCGACGGCGAGCCCAACGACACCGACGGCGGGTTTTTCCCGAGAGTCCAGAATCAAATATTCTAGAAGGTCGATGACGGCGCCATCGAGGCCACCGAAGGCGAGAACGACAGTTCTCTCAATAGATGCATTGAATGTGGATGATTTTTGAAGGGACGCTAGGTTTTTAGAACTTTGTGCTACCTTTAAATATGACAGAGTTTTGAACGATATTGTTAGACTTAGACTTTTTATTTTTTTACTTAGGGATAAGGCTATGATGTGGTTAAATTCGTTATCACCTAGAAGTATTTCCCTCCATCCAAAACTGGTAAACTTAGAAATGACATAACATCATTTTGTCAGATTGATGGAGAGTCGATATATGAAGCTTAGGGAGATTTAAATATCTTCTTAGAAAGTACCCTCATCATTCGTTACCAGATTGGTTGATAATTCAAATTTTTTATAATGGATTGGTGGGATCACTTAGATCAATTATAGATGCTGCGGCTGGTGGCACTTTAATGTCAAAACCTTTTAATGAGGCTTATTCATTAATAGAAGAGATGGCTACCAATAAT
>JXCR01122931.1:0-19139 GCA_002079205.1 Phalaenopsis hybrid cultivar | reverse complement strand
CCATTAAGGGAGTCAAGAAACCACTCATATATTCAAATGACGTCTGCAGCCTCATTTTCTCCATTATTACATCAAACTCAGAAACCGGAAAACTACATATAGGTCTTGGCCAATTATATGCAACAAATTTAGGAATATTCTCGTAATATCTCAGCAAATCCCTTGGAACCTAGTATTTGTGGCAAAGAAAAAGCAAGTTTGAAAAAAGAAATTTTATGTGCATGTTCACAATTATATTTGAAGACTTCATGAATTTAACATTAGTCATCTGTTTTTTTATTTTTTTTAGTTATCCTTTGACAAGGGAGCCTTGTCTCACATATAATTTTCTGACTATTTGGCATTCCTATAATCATGACCACCTCATTAGCAGTGAAACAAGAAGAAAACGAACACAAATGTTGAAAGACTGCTTTTCAATATCCCAACAAGGCAATTTTGACTGTCAAAACATTTTCTTATTGGAAGCCCAGCATTATAGTAACTTGATATATGTTCAACTCCCTCATCAGGTCAGGAACTTCCTCTGTCATGTAACATACAACTTAATCTAAATGCAATGTAATAATTTAATAAATGCAAGTCAACTAGAATCAAAATATCATATAATAATCTAATAACTTACTAGAAAATCACTATGCAACTATTTAACATGCATATTTTTCTATCTAATATGATAAATCTATTATAATTTAAATTAGATTAGAATAAAACATAAATGAAATCATGTATATATTAATAAATAAGAATATTACTGAAATTTAGAAATATAATTACTCAACTTAAACTTATCGGAGTATCTCTTCCTCTTTATAAAAACCATGATTCAAACACTAAATATTTTGAACTTAAACTTATCACTTCCTCTTTATAATTGTTCACCCTAATAAAAAATTTTCCGTTGACACAACAATTAGTGATTTAAATTTCACAATTATCTTTAGTGGTAGGAAAACATTTATGAGTGAATACATTGACAACCCTCACCAGTACTACAAGGGGGTGAACTCCTCTTAGCATGCACATATAAACATTTCNTGGGATTATTTCTCTTTCGTGGTTGTGCATGATGTGATCTCTCCTTTGTTTGCTCCATATTGTCTTTAGACCCGATCAGGGGGGAAGAGAAGGTATCCTCTCAGAACACTTTTTTCTCTTCCTGAGATGCTCTCAAAAGTTTTACATTTAAAGCTAGGTGCTGTAATGTCTAATAATATTAAACCGACTAGCCCTGGTTCGTCTTATTACACAGTGAGATGAAGTGGAAGAGTTGGATAGGAAGGCGAAGAGTACGGTGTTCACTGCTTATAAGACAGTTGAAGGAGGACAAAATTGAGCGAGAGAATTAGAGATGAGACAAATAGCATGCTTGAGAGAGTGATGAGGAGGGTTCCACAAGATTAAAATTGAGTAATAAAGGGAAAGTGATACCAGCAGTGAATAGCTTCNTAAATTACTCTATTTCCAGCAGGATTATTTTTTTCAGAGGAAACTATGGTTTCATCGAAATTATTAAAATTGCTATTTTGACAAAGCAACTTGCTCACAAATTGCGAGTTAGAAGGCGCGGGTTCTTCAGTACAAACTCCACTGAAGTTATACATGTTGTCTGCAGTGCATGATGATGCTGAACCAGCAGCCGCTGTCAATGTAAATAAGATATCAAATACGAAGGAAAATGAAAGAGTTTGTATAACGGACTCATTTATTTTATTACTACCAGCATCTGATACGGGACCGACTGGAGGTGCCATGGTGTACCCAACAGTAGAGGTACCCTTGACCAACTCATTGGCACCTTCAAAATTATATGTTGTTGAATTCTGATCTCTCTCTCCACCAACGCTACTGCAAGAGGTATAAAAAGGCAATTAGATATTTAGCATGACAGAATGCCTTTCAAGTAAAGCAATTCAGAAAAGTAACTCTCTACTTCGGTAATAGTCTTTCCATTTACATTTTTATTAATCGAACAAATTTACTAGAACTAGATGAAAATATGACATTAAATAGGACGCAATGAAGAAAAAGGATTCATGTAGCCGACCCCACGTAGTGGGATTAAGGCTTTGTTGTTGTTGTTGTTGTTGTTGAACAAATTTTGCATAAACAATCCTACAGGACAAAGGCTCTATGGAGGTTTTATCAGTCGGTGCGCATCTTTTTTAAACCTCTTCTCATTATATTTTTGGTTGAGTTGGACCCCGGCTGCAGATAACAATATTCCTTTTTTTTTCAATGTTAATAGCCAAATTTTCTCAGCATCAATTTGAACCTTTGTGGTTCTATTTATTATGTTGTAAAATTCAGTTGGGATTATTTCTCTTTCGTGGTTGTGCATGATGTGATCTCTCCTTTGTTTGCTCCATATTGTCTTTAGACCCGATCAGGGGGGAAGAGAAGGTATCTTCTCAGAACACTTTTTCTCTTCCTGAGATGCTCTCAAAAGTTTTACATTTAAAGCTAGGTGCTGTAATGTCTAGTAATATTAAACCGACTAGCCCTGGTTCGTCTTATTACACAGTGAGATGAAGTGGAAGAGTTGGATAGGAAGGCGAAGCGTACGGTGTTCACTGCTTATAAGACAGTTGAAGGAGGACAAAATCGAGCGGGAGAATTAGAGATGAGACAAATAGCATGCTTGAGAGAGTGATGAGGAGGGTTTCACAAGATTAAAATTGAGTAATAAAGGGAAAGTGATACCAGCAGTGAATAGCTTTGGTGAGCACGCTAGCAGAGGAGGTTTTCATGCCGATCAGGAGACGAAGCGAGCAGTCCAGTGCGCTAAGAGGGAGTGACACAGACGAGCCAAGCAAGCGAGATTGTGAGCAGTAGTAAGTGAGCTTGAAGATTGCATCAAACACAATGATGTCGAGCAGTGCGGGAGGGCTTTTTGTGCAATCTTGTGCAGAATAGAAGAGTCGAGTATGTCGAGGTCAAGTGGATCTCATTCAATTTTATATAATCAATTAAAATGAAATTAAGATTAATTTTTTTTAATAAAATGTTAATAACATTTTAAATTTTAACTAAAATTACTAATTAGATGAAAGCAGATGAGGGAGAGCAAGAGTTGTTATGTAACTCAAATGAGACGATGAAATTGAGTAGGTGTGTGAAGAACGGAAGATCAGTTTTATTTTGCTTACCGAGTCGGATAAGTTTCTACTTAGATTTTCTTATGAATAAACTTCAAAACCTAAATCTAAATTGTGAGTTGGACTTAATTTGTGTTAACTAATACTTTATTTTAAGCGGGTAATCATATATATAAACTTAAATATAAATTGATTAGTGTCATATGTTAATTTATAAATGGTACAAAAAATATTTTGAAGTTTTGAGATATTAAGCAACTAGAAATTTTCTAATGGTACTTAAAATCTTGTTAAAAAATATTATATAAAAAATAGGATAATTAATTATATCAATTCAGAATTTTTTAGAATATTAAAGAGTTGTCCAAAAAAAGATTTTAAGTACTGATCATCGTGAAGAGTTGTCATTGTCGGTCTCAAGCACGAATGTGAAAAGTAGAGGGTTGTGTTAAGTAGTCGACAACCAGCATAAAACTTATCAAAAAAATCATGACATAAATCTTTTTTATCATTGTGTAAGTGCTAGAACGTCCCCTGGAAGCGAAGCGTTATATAATCTGAATACAGTGAAAAGTGTGCAAGGGTCACTACACCGATGCTCAGGTGTAGTTTCAAAAAGCAAGAGTTCTCATATTATGAACGATTGCGCGTAAAGAAGTTAGCCTATGAAACTAATATTAGGATAAAATCTTGGAATATAGGTATTCTTACTGGTAAATTAATGAAATTAGTTGATATTATGATTCATAGAAAGATAAATATCTTATGTGTCCAAGAAACTAAGGGTCTGTTTGGGGCGGCTGCAGCTTATTGAATAATCTGCTGATAAGCTAGGTGCGGTGGCTATTACAAATTTTTATTTNCTGATTAAAAATAATCTGATGATAAGCTAGGTGCGGTGGCTATTACAAATTTTTATTTTTTTAGAAAAAGTCAGACCACTGCCAGAAAGCTGCCACCGCACCTATCTCGTGTGAAAACGCTATTTTCAGCGTTTTGAAAACGCATAAGTTGTCAAAATGTAGTTTACCCAAACAGCTCAGGTGCATTTTCAAAACGCCGCCGCACCAAATAAGCTGCCCTAAACAGACCCTAAATGGGTAGGAGAAAAGGCAAAGGAGACTGATAACTTAGGTTTTAAACTTTGGTATTTAGGTAAGAGTAGCATTATAAAGGTGATAAGTGTAATTATAGATAAGAGTTTGAAAGATAATGTTGTAAAAATTAATAGTTGGAAATAAAATTATAAGCATTATGATTACTGTTGATACTAAGATTTTTAATATTATAAGTGTTTATGCTCTTAAAATAGGTTTAGATATAGGTTCTAAAAATAAATTCTGGAATGAGTTAGAAGACTTAATACAAATGATATCTCTTGAAAAAAGAAATTATTGGAGGAGATTTAAATGAACATGTTGGTAGAGTGGTAGAAGATTTTAGAAATATTCATGGTGGCTACGATTTTGTAGTGATTAATGACAAGTTAGAGCTATATTAGATTTTGTTTTAGTGTATGATTTTATTATTGCTAATACTTTATTCAAGAAAAGAGATGAACATATTATTACTTATAAGAAGGATCTAATAAAACACAAATTGATTATTTTTTTATGAGAAGAGATCGTCAAGAATGTAATGATTGTAAGATCATTCTAAGTGAGGATTTAAGTATTCAACATCGATTATTAGTTCTATATTTTAAGATGAAGAGTTGTAAAATAAAGAATATTATGAATCATTGTCGTAGAATTAGATGAGGGCACCTAAAGACATAAATAAATTATTTTTATGAGTAAAATTCACGATTTCAAATTTTGGGACATTCATGAAGAAGCAAATTCTGTGGGATGAAGTGACAAAACTATTGAACAAATGACAGAAGTTTACTTGAAAAATCAAAAGAAAAAGTTTCTATAAATAAAAATAGATGGTGGTGGCATAATAACGTGCAAGAAAAAATAAAATATAAGAAGGTATCTTATAAAAATTGGTTAGATATAAAAACATAGAGAATTGAGAAAAATATCAAACGACACGTAGGAAGTCTAAGAGAACAATCTATGACACTAAAAATTATGCTTTAAGTGATTTTTATAATAGATTAGATACTAAATAGAATGAAAAATATCTGCATAAACTAGCCAAATAAAGGAAATAGAAAATTAGAAATTTAGCTCAAGTAAAGTGTATTAAAGATAAAAATTAAAAAGTATTTTTCTTAATAAAAAAGATATTCAAAATAGGTGGGTGAGTTATTTTGATAAACTATTTAATAAAGTTTTGAAAAATGTGATTGACCTTAGTGATATTAGTATCGTTAATAATAATAAAAATGTTTCATTTTTATTATCTAATTAGTAAAATAAAGTTGGAAAGACTTTGAAGAAAACCAATGGTGGAAAATCTGTAGGGCCTGATGATATCTCAATTGAAGTATGTAAATAGAAGATTTGAGAGTTTTTTGGCTTACTATATTCTTTAATATTATTATAAAAACTAAAAAGATGCCTGGGGAGTGGAGGAAGAGTAATTTCGTCCCCATGTTTAAGAATAAAGAGGATGCACATTTATGTTTTAGACTACAGTAACATGACAGAAAAGAAAATAACATGGGGAATAAAATACTCTCCTCCACTCCTCAGGCATCTTTTCTTTTCACATTTATGTTTTAATATCCAACAAAGTTAATGTGCAAAAAAATTTGATGCCAGATCATATCAATGGGTTACAATAGCTTGGTGATTTGTGCCATATGGTTTGATATGGATGTATCTGCCATCACTCACCACTTTTCATGTATAGTTAACTATTTTTTTGTCCAAGAATTTCGTGATCATTGTTAAATCATGTGTTCATAATTTCTTACCATTCGAAGTTTTGTTGACTCATGATTCTTGTTGGATTGTCTGTTGCATTGTTTTAGGACTATAAATAACACAAAGCCAAGTACGATCTTGTTCAAGTTTATTCATTTGTTTTCATATCAAGTTCAAACTAAAGCTTAAACATGTCCCAAAGTTCTAAAATCTCAAACAAGCTTATTTGTTAGTTTTCTCATCAAGTCAAGCCATAATCAAGCATAATTATATGTTTGATACTATAGATTTAAATATATAATCAATATACTAAACTTAATTAAATATATAGAATTTAATCAAAATTGACATAATTTATTAGGTTTATTTAATTGTTTAGTAAAGTTTAAATATCTTGCCAAATAGGAGGCTTACAATCTCAACTTATAGAAAAGCTAGCCCATATAATGGAATTTGATTTGTAATGAAGTACATTTTTTAGCACATATATATAGAGAGAAACACTAAGGCCCTGAGATCAAATAAAAATCAATTAGATCAAAGTTGGGTCCTTAACTTATTTGATTAATCAACTAGATTAGCATTATATGCATTTGAATTGATGCCTAAGAGGTATTATCGTGCTTTAGATATATTAGTGCATTTAGAATGGACAGTGACTGCATTAATAGGAATGTGGGGGTCATTATATGATATTGGCAAATGTATGGGATGTTTGTATATATGCCAAGATATATTGGCACAATTTCCTCGAGCAACTTAAATTTATTAGTCATTTCATGTCATATATAACAATTCAATAAACTCAATTTAGAGTTGCCTTAGCACCTCTTTTAATGCACCAACTCACATTTTGTTGTACTGGAATTATTTCATTTTTTAAGGCAATGTTCAAATGTTAATTCCTTGTACGTCATCTAACAATGTGCAGGCTACCTTATAGAACTCTTTGCTTCATAAATGTATTATGTAATATGCCTTTAAATTGTTAGCATGGCCTTTCATGTGCTAGCATATATTTGGCATTTGTGTTTTGTTCCTATATATTTTTCCATGTTAGCATGTTTTTTGAAACAATATAGTTGATTTAAAATTAAGCATGAGTCCATACTAGAATATGCCAAAATTTTTACTATGATGGTAATTGATAATTAAAAAAAATAATGGTTTATATAAATATTTTATTTTTAAGATCCGCAATGTATGGCCTACGCATAACAATTTCAACAAAAAAATTCCCTTCTCATTAGTGGTTTCAAAACTAATGATAGCATTCCATGATCCATCTACTTCCAAATAGAGGTTGCACGTATGTTAGTAATATTGAAGTTGCACGATGACCATACAGCTACATAATGACAATACAGTTATCAAAAGGTTTTGGTCAATTGTAGTACTTGGAGGCAAGCATTCACTTCCTTGAATCATAATCAATGATCAATGAAAGTAAGAAAAACCATAAGCAAATCAAAGACCAGTGACATGAAGTGGTCTCCAAGCTCAGATTGAATTGAAAATCAATGACACCATGTAGGAGTATGCAGTCAATTTGGTTAGATTGGCTAGCAAATTTGTCAAACATATTGAACAGAAACAAATCTCAAGTAAAATCAAACCAAACAAATCATATAGATAGTTACAAACCAAACTGCAAGGTAGTTTTAATTATTCGGTATAATTTTGATCTAACTGAATTTTGAAATCATAATAAAGAAAGCATCTAAAATAATATCCAAACAAAATATGAATAGATAAAATTATCTAAATATGAATTTCAATACTAGTTAAAATCAATTATTTCTACTGTAACGTTACCTTATTTATTACCCGGGGGAGAGGAAATAAGGAATTGGGGAAGAAGAAATAAAGGATTGGGCAGCCAAACAAAGGGAGAAAAAGCAAGGGGTCGGAAGTCTAGGAGACGAGTGTACATTATAAATAGACACGAGAGGTAAGAACTTACCGGGAGAGTTGAATCCCCGTGCAGGTTTAATTGAAGAAGGAGCCTCACGTGCGACGTCTTTGTCATGTCGAACTCTTGCGAAGGAAGGTGGAGGGCGGAGATTTGTTTCTTGCACCACTCTGGGTTGAGTCGCAACTAAGGAGAAGGCAGAGTCGATCACTTGTGATGTCATGTTGAATTGCGCTTAAAGAAGAGATCTCTGAGTGCGGTCGACGAAGGAGAGGAAGTCTGTGAGCTTGGAGTTCGATTGAAGAAGGGGTTCGTCAAGCTTCATGGTGCGAAAGATAAGCGAGGAAAGAAGGGAGCAGAAGCCAAAGGAGGAAGAGTCGAACAGGTCCGTTGCATGCGGTTAAGAAAAGTCTTGCGGTTTTCTTCTGCATTAGAGAGGATGCCAAGCCCTGGCTTGGTGTCGAGGAAGAGATGAGGGAGATTCGACAAAAGTGGCAAGTGTAGTTTTTTTTTTTTTTTAGTGATAATAATAATAATAATAATAATATTATTATTATTATTATTATTATGAAATATTTATTTGAAATATAAAAATAAAGTTTACAATTACTTATTAGAGTGGAAATTTATTGGATACATATTATTTTTCTTTTATCTTACATTGTTGCAGTTTAAGACTATGAATAATCACTGGCTTGTTTTGCTCACATTTGTTTCAAATTAATTTTCAGGTTTAATTAGTTGATTAAAAGATGAGCGAAAAAAAAAAAATATATATAGAAGACGCAGACAACGAGTGACGAGGTAACATTAAATTTATTATTTTAATATGATTTGATTAGTGACACTTTTATTTGTTAAAATGTAGACAAAATTAAAAATTTATTTCTCACCGTCCGATCGCCCATTTCCGCTTTGGTTTATATTTTGATGTGTAGTGTAAATTTTGAAGTGCCCATTTCCGCTTTGGTTTATAATTAAATAAAAAATTAAAGAATTATTCAAAATTTTGATTTATATTTTTATGTGCAATGTAATTATTATGAGATGATATCGAAAATTATGCATGTATTAGTGCACAAAAAATCACAAATCATAAAATCATATAATGTTATGTCATTACACTCGCAAAAATCCTGCTCATAAAAGGGTAAGATAATTGTTATTGAAGCAAGACTATGTGGTGTTAATAAGAGCAATGTTAGATATTTTGGCATGAAGAGAGAGCAGACATATGGAGCAGGTTAGAGTGATTAAGGGCTTCGGAAGAGATAGAGAGAGAGAGCAAAGATCGAGAGAGTCTTAGGGTGACAATAGAGTCAAACACAAACACTGAAAAAACAAGCAACTTCGAGTAGACAAAGAGCAGAAGAAAGAAATCAGCACAAGGATGGTAGGAGATAATGGGGAGTAAATGAAAGAGTATTCCATGTTTTCATTTTCTCAGAGAGAAACAATTAGTTGGCTTTAGCGACAAGACATGCATGATCATCACTTATTGTTATTGTTCTTTTTCTTGTTATTATTATTATTATTATTATTATTAAGGTAAGCAAACACAAGAAAAAAAATAAAACAATAATAAAATGATTTCTTCAATGAAGCCCGCATTAATTGGAGGAGAGATAAATTGATCTAACATCTAAAAAGCCATAATTAGCGTGCATAAAGAAAGGACACTCAGTATCCTTCGCAAATCCCCAAGAACAATCTCTCATAAACAAAAAATAAACACAAAAAAAAAAATTCAAATGTAAGATGATCGCCCCAAAAAATAAATCAACCATTAAGATGAAATTTCAAAACCCCAATTGATGTTGCCAATCCAAATTGAAGCAATCCTACGTCAACTTCAAATTATTGAAGAGAAAATTGAAAAAAAAGAGCACTCCAAGTAATCCTAGTTGAGAAGGTATGCCTTGCTTCTTGAAACGCACAAAAAAAAAAAAAACCAAGAGGGTGTATTGTAAAAAATTTTAAACCTACAAACCTAAGCAAAGAGAGCTCTCATAGTCACAAGTAACAACTGCATCTATACAATCTACATCAAAGTATAATGACAACCACTCCTTACATGTTCCTCCAAAACTTAACTTGTTATAAGAATCTTGATCTCGTCTGAAATCAGAAGCCATCAAACTTCTTGGTCTCAAACTTCATGGTCATCATACTCTATAACAAGTATAACAAGTATTGTATAAGTTGCTAGAGATTAAACTAAAGAAGAATAGAATTGGGCCTAATACAATAATGATCATATCATTTTAAACCCAAAAGCTTACTACTATGGCTGCAAGTCAAGCACTTGGTATGTCAACACCAATATATTTTTCACTTAAATGATTTGGTAAACTAAACTCAATAATCTCATGCGCCTTAATCAATTTATTGTAACGAGAGCACCGAAGGACTAAAGATGAAAATATAATCATAATTACGTAAAATGTGACAAAAAATCACAAAGAAAAAAACAAACAATGCAAAAGAAATAAAGTATAATATGGTTTGACTTTAATCAAACCTATATCCATAAGAGGGGAGAGAGGATACAATTAATTATCAAAGAAGCTGCAATAGGAATACACAAAAAGGAACATTTTTCATCCTTCTGATGTTCTAACACACCTTCACAAACAATGAAGAAACCTAAAAGAAACTCTCATATACAAAATGAGTTCCTTTCAACAAAATATCAACCACCAAGACAAAACATACTAGAATCCTAACCATTGTCACTCGTAAATGTTGAAAACCTAAGATAGTCTTCAAATAGAATTTAAACCAAGAGATTTGCGCTCCAAAAAATCCTAACCCAAGTGGGTATGCCTTGATTTTTCAGATTCATATGAAAACCTAAACTGAGAGAGTCTATTTTGGAAAGCCATCGAGTTTTCAAATCATGGTTGACGGATCTCTTAAAACTACAAGAAACAATCACAGTCGACTGGTCTCTACAAGAATATTCCAAGATTTAACTTTTTCCAAGAATATTGAGTCACAATTAGTATAGAGCAACTATAATATCGATTGATCATTATGACAAAATCAAGTTAAATACCTATACCATAGGTAACCTAACATGAAACTGTACCTGCTTATACCCACAAAGGTATCGATAACAAAGTCAGCTTTTTATCAAAGATTACGAAATTTTCTATAAGAAGAAAACATTATAATCAAGCAATAAACAAGATATATGTTTATCAACATGAAAAAATACAAATACAAAAATAAAAAATAAAAATAAAAAAAACTAAGAGAGGTTGTTAGACATTACCCATCCTCGCGAACAAGATGGGAGCGCTTGAAAACAGGCAGCAAGTCTTTTCGCTTTATTTCAACTTCATGGAATGCCAGTTTTTCAATTTCAATCTCTCCACCATCACAACCACAAGCAGTGTTCTCGTTAGCTTTTGATAGCATCATCACATAAAAGCATATCTAGAACAAATTAAAAAACATTGAATTTCATTTAAGCTTAATGATATTTGAAAAGTAAAAGAATTACAAACATAAAACAAGGATTAAAATTATTACTTTCTTCTTCTGCCAGATTGGCATCCTTCCGGAGCAAACCTGCACTTCTGCATTTGAAAGGTACCAATGGGGCCTTTCATGAGTCTTTAAAGATTTTTTTCCAGTCAAAAAATCGGTAGATGGCGCAGAACATGAATTATTGCCAATATTGCTGTCAGATGCATTCTTAACTGTCTCTACATTATTCTGACCATAAAAGATAACTTGAGGAATATTTTGTTCCCTTTCAGGCCAATTAGACCTCCTACATACATCCCACCATTGAACTGATTCAATATTTACATGTAACTCCTCATCTTGAAACTGCAATAGAGGACCAGATTCGCTTCTTGAGCTGCTATCACTAGACTCTTCCCCTAATGATGGTAGCAGTTCATGTTGAATCAAATGACCAGATGGAGAGTAGACCAAAAGATGTTCCAATGAACAATTGTTTGCATTAACCGGTGGTATGGGGTGGCTTATAGAATTGTGGAAAACAGCAGCTATTGCACCCGAGGGTATGGGCATCTTCCCAGCTGCAGATGCAGTGACACTACTGACGGTATTAAGCCATCCAGAGCTAAAATTTTTAATTCTACTAACTACAGAAACCGTCAAAGGTGGTGGAGGTTGAAGAAAATGCTGCTCTATCATGCAAGATAAACTTGACCACCATGGCATTGTAAGATTAGGAATAGGATTTGGTCCATCAAAGTAAGGACTCTGTAGTTGAAGACTAGCATCACCACCAAATGGGGACATTAAGAAAATATGGCATGTACCCCTAGATGAAACTATTGCAATCCACTGACTATAATGACTAAAACAGATGTCCTGTATGACCTGAAATAAAAACAGAGAAAAGGGAAACCATTAACTATCTATAGGTTTCAAAGCTCCAATATTAAGAGCAAGATTCATGGATACTTACAGCTGGAGTTAATCCACGATAAAGTTTGTAAAGATGTACATGTGAGGAAGACCAATCATAACATGTGGAGTTTGAAGGATTTTTCATGCAGGTGGGCATTATTCTGAACACATTCAGGTTGTGCCCATTTACAGAAGCTGTGACTAGAAGGGTTCCACTAGGATCAAAACAAAGAGCAGATATTGGGCTGGTATGAGCTCTAAATTGAGAAATAACCTCTTTAGAAATAAAATCCTTGATCATTACCTGCATTGAAGATTGTTAGTAAAGGTGATAGATGGTTAAACCAAAAAGCAAATTCAGAAGTATAATAAGGAGCTAACTCATAAGGTGAAGTATGTGAAAACAATTCGCAATATGATGTACATTAAATGATTAACTTGAAACCAACCATTCCAGCATTATCAGCCTCACAAGAATGAGTTGCCGGTGGAAGCCTTCCAGTTCTCCTATTAGAATTTGGTGCCAAGGGGGAGCAAGAACCATCAGGAACAAGCTCTTGGTAGTATTTTGACAAAGTTTTATAACCCATGTCTCCAATGCTAAGTATTCCAGAAGCCAACTGCTTGCTAGACTCCATTGCATAACGAGCAACTAAGCTACCACTACCTGGTGAAGTTGATGGGCTAACACCTGGAGAGGGAGTGAGGTTCTGTGGACTGAGGCGCCCCACATTTGACAAAAGTGGGTTATTAGATGCATATGCTAACCACCTCGGACCAACAGCCATGGGACCATAGCCAATGTTAACTCCAGCTGCTCCTTGCAATGGGTAAGTTAATACGCTGAATTTGTTCTCAAGAGTAACTGCATCAAAGCAATATATCTGCAGGAATATGAGGAATAATTATGTTTAAACAAAAAGTTTATTAACTATTTTTTAGACCAATAAACGTGTTTAAACAAATAAATATAAGACCAGATTTTCTATTTTTAGTAATCATACTTTCAACTTTTTTTAAGAAAAAGAATTTTACTTGTGCTGCAAGAGCCACAGCCACAATGCGGGGACTGCATCGAACTAAATACACGGCAGACCGAAATCTGAGGAAGTGCACATAAGTGTGTGATTTTAGCGAATAAAAGCGAACAACAGTAGGAGCGCTTAAGCAGTTTCCTTGCTGAGGCTCACTCAAACCATCTCGAATCAATGCACTTAAGCGGCCACCTTGAACCATGCCTGAGCCCTTGGTTTCATCACCAGCAACAGTCAACAGCATTGGATGTGATGTTCTAAAGCCGTCCCATTCTGACTTGGCTGGCATGGGCTGAATCTGTAAGAATGTAACTGGGCCATCACGCCTTGATACCAGCTCACAGACATTTGAGGCATCTTCAACATCAAGCACTTGGAAGCCATTGGCATAACCAAGTAGAAGAACATGTTTGAAAGAAGCTGGACCAAGCTCTAGCTTGTCAAAGCCAACCCATAATATCTGCTCAAGTATAAAGACTTAAACAGGGCATGTTCTGAGAATAAATTTAAATGCTTAATGGACAAATTGTACAGAAATAACATGTTTGAAGGAAGATAAGATGAAATCTAGTCTGTCAAAGCCAAGCGGTAAAACTCAAAGCATGTTCCTGGACAAATTAAAATGCTTAATAGACAATTTGTACAAAAATTGATGTAATAAACTAGAAAAATTGTGTGATAAATATCATAACATTGAAAACATGTAAGTGAGCCAAAAGGTAACCCAATCAAACTTTAGTAATAAAGCAAGAAAAACCAATACACTAACATGTAATACCACCAAATTTAACAAAAGTATATCAAGAAAATTAATTAAAAGAAAATAAAAAAATGGTCTTTTAACCAAATACTTTCTCCTGGAAGTTCGAATTAAACAAAGACTCATTACCAAATCAGAATACTATAGACGACAATCTACAAAGGTTGCACATTTTTTTTGCACATAAGTATCTTAATTATCTAGCCTTTTAAATCATCCGATTCTAGATATTTCGATGTACAGCTTAATTTAAAAAGGTAAAGGCCCACAAAATCTCATATTTGCTAATAAAATGCTTGAGAAATTATAAGAGGATTAATGATAAAGCAATCCCTGTAAGCAGTAATATCAACTTTTAATCAATTAAATCATTTGCAAAGGCTCAAAGGTCATGGATTCAGTAAAGCACATCAAGGAATCATGTAGTGATACTTCTCATTCGAAGAAAAACCTCAACAGAGTAAACCCATGAAACTGCACCAGCATCACAGGGTACATGGTTAAACTTTCCACTGCCATTTTTGTATGGATGTTATAATAGTCAGTCTGTCATTTTTATAATTGATATCCTCCAGCCACTGGTTACTTATCCTTAATCAATTTTACTCTTATTTTTCAATGTAAATCAATCCATCCATTTTCCACTTCTACCCTTGATAAAATTGTGTAGCAGTCTTTCAGATATTTCACATAGCTTTTATATTGCCTTTTTTTAATTAAGAATAGTTTGGCAAATAAGAATCCTATACGTTTTAGTACCTGCAGGATGTTAAATGAAGAAAGATTGCGCCATTCTATATACCTAACATCTGGTGAAAATTAGGTGTTCACCAGCCAGTTAGAAGAAATTCGCTGGTTCTGATAGACATAATGTTATTATAACTTTCATGATAAAAACAAGTACAAAACCCAAGTAGCTAATACAAAAAGTGGCAGCAGTAAAGACATAAAAAATGTAAACATCTATGTTCAANTATATATATATATATATATATATATATATATATATATACAATAAAATTCAGTTTAATTTTGATATATATTATAAATATTTATTTCAGTTTAATTTTTATATATTACATATTTATTTAAGCCGATCTTATTTTAATAGTATAAGAATGGTTTTCCCTCTTAATTATAAAAAATACGAGATTTCAAAATAATACAGTTGACAATAGTTTATTCTCTTGCCACTATTGTAAAAGGAATATAGAGTTCAAATGACTCATCCCAATTGATTTGAATATCCAACAAAGTCAACATATGACTCATCTGCATTCAGATGTCTTAATAATTCCAAATTATGTGATTTTAGTCTCATTGGATTCAGTTCATCGAGATACTCAACTAATCATAAACATGTAGGGTTTAGAGATGATCTTTGTTTTAACATCATAAAACATTCAATTATGTTTTAAGTGTTTGATCAACTCTCATTTCAACTCAAATTGGATAATATTGTTGGGTTTATCTTATTGAGAAGTTTAATTTAATTATAAATTTACTAAATTGAACGATTGGGTTATTTCAAATTTGATTTTAAAAGTTTTTAATTCTAAAATACATTAAGATATGTACTTGATCAAGTTAATTCTTCAATGACATGTTAATTGTCCCATACTTTTGGTTGTCAAAGCATTTGTCACTTTAACAATATATTTAGTTCTAAGAAGATTTGACGCATAAAATTATTAATTATAAAGCATAGTCACATCTTTAACATCATTACAGACCCCCAACAGGTTCGTAAAGTAAAATCTTATCAATCATAATTTCAATTATTTTAAATTTGACACTTTAATTAAAGCAAAAGATATTGAAATATTAAATTGTAAACTTACATAAAATTCATTTTAGATGCTCCATTGTGCTCCAAAAATTGAGTCCAAATCATCAAAATAAAGAGAAACAAGCATGCACGGGTTTAGAGAAAGTGGGTTACTACCATCGATGCCAACGATAAGTGCTTGTATATAAGCACTCAATGGTACACACGCACAAGAGGCACACCTATAGCAGCTAAATATTTTAAATTATCAAATAATGATTTTAAATGACTAAACAAATACTTGAAATTTTCATATTAAGGCTCAAATTTTACTAAATTTGCTTAAGTTTTCGTAACTCATAATCCTTTTCTTTTAAAAATAACCCATAAATCAGAAGAAATTTCACATATCTTAAGTCTGATTTTGTAGGGTTTAGTTTTTTTTAACTTAAAAAAAAATTAAATATGGCCTAATATAGGCTTAATATAAGTACCACTTTTGGGCTCAGTGTGTTTGTACCAAGAGCATGGGGTTGTCAATCATACATGAAGTTAGAAGATCTTTTACTTCCTAATTTTCCATTCATGTTTTTTTTTTTCTTAAGAGAGGTTAAATAGTATCGTGCATTGGTCTTTTATAGGCTCCAAAGTATCTTTGCTAAAAGCATGGGATTATCATTCATGGAAGGAATCAAAATAAAATCTTTCACATTTAGTTCCTTCTTCCTATAGTCAACTATCAACCATTTGCCTTTAGCATCTTGGGTCTCAATATTCTTGGGTCATTCCCACCATCAAAGGATCAATACAAGTTCCTCATGGTCACTATGAACTACTTTTCAAAGTGGATAGAAACAATGGTGTTCTATCGTATTACAATAAAATGTGTTTGTAACTTCATATAAATAAACCTCATTTGTCAGTATGGGTTGCTACTGGTCATCATACCGACCACTTTGGTTTGACCGGCCGCCCCGGCCTAGTCAGCCTGCCACTTTGGCTCGACCAGTCACCATGTCCCGGTCGACCGATCATTTGCATGTTATTGCATGTTATTCATGATCGTATTACTACAAAGGAGAGTGGTATTTATATAAGTATTCTAAGATTTTGAACAGGAAAAAAAAGTAAATTGAGAGCAGAAATTAAGTGTAAACATCAGCATATGGAATCGGTGTTAATTACACTATATCAGAGCAATTAATGTCATAGATTTATTTCCAATTTAACATCATGACAATTAATGCAATTGATTTATTTTCAATTTAAGATATCTTTTATGAAGAAAATACAAATTTTAGTATGACATAAATGATGATTAAGACTTAGACTTATGATGTGATATGGAGTCGGTGAGAAGGAATTATTTATGATTCCAAATGAGGAAATGAGGAATTTCTTATAAGATTCCGTTTGGGGCAGCTTATAAGTGCGGGCGGCGTTTTGAAAACGCCGCCATACCGTTTGGCTTGCGCTTTTCGCCAGCTTATTCGAAACTGCGTTTGTGTTTTTACACTAAACGCAGACCGCGGGCCGACCCCTGCGGCCGGCCCGCGAGCCGCATTTCAGGATAAGCAGCTTATCCTGAAACGCACAAGCTGCCCCAAACGGATATTTTGAATTGCAGTGAGAAGTTGCTTCTTGAGACAAGTTTGGATTGATTTAAATATACAAATACAAACAAATTCATGGGCAGGCTTGTTTTGGCAGCAAAAAGAAAGGACAAAATAAGTATTGTATAGCAATTAATGCATGAACTATTGAACCCAATCTTTGTTTTGTACCAGGCATGGAAGGTTTTATAGATACGTAGCAGGAAAGTCAGATATGAAGAAAAGGATATAAGAAATAAAGACATTAAATAATTTAGTAATTGTTTTCTGATTTAGTTGACTTGGCAGCTCTAATTCTACTATGATCTGGGCTGCTTATGTGGTCAATATTCTAGAGGCCAAGAATTTTAGCATTTTTGTTTTTTTTCTTTTAATGCATAAAAATGCACATCGAAATTTAAGTTGTCATTTCAAAAATAAAAATTTACTTTGAAATCTAATTTGCATTGTCAAAATGAAAATTGCAGCAATGGAATTTAGCTTTTGATGTAAATTTCCATCTTGTAACTTGCAAATAAGATTTCGAAGAGAATTTTTATTCTGGGTGTGGAAATTAGAGTTTGAACTGGAGAATGCAGTAAAAACTCTTACATTCTAAGAACATATTTTTGGGTGTTAAGTCAATCTCGTAAGGGGTTGCAGTGACAAGCATTTTAGTTCTTTGATTTGCTTTACAGTTGAAAACAAAATACAAAACAAATAAGCTCTTGGAAGGGTAGGAGTAGTTATAGTTACAGGTAATATTAAAAAGAGACATAAAGTTTAAATAAACTGTTGAAAAACTTTTTCTTAATACGAAATAACAATTACCGCTCGAAAATTGACTGATTTTAATTTTGACTCGGATTTTTTTAGGGCCGGCAATAGTTAAACTTGAAATCAAAATGTTAACAGTTTACTGAGACTGTTAGAGCTGTCGAAGATCGATAATTCGCGAACATTCATCAATATTTTATCTTTAATCTTGTTTGTCACCATAGTTATAGCAACTCGTTCACGAGTATTTTGTTCACATTTTCTCTGCAAGTGTAAAGCTAGTGATTCATATGGGGTTTATGATTGGATATATTATTAATATTGCATTTGTTGTTATATGTATTTTCAAATTTTGCAAGTTGAAATTGCACTTTTAAGGAAGATTTTATGCTATTTTTATAAGTTGTAGCAAGAAAGGGATAAATACGAATCAAACTGGAACGAATTGGATATTGCAGCAAAATTTGGTCATTGGGCGCCTAGTCGTGTGACCACTGGCGCCCAGGTGCTAAAACCCTTCTAAATTGGATAATAAACCTGAGAGCTTGGCGCCAAGGCGCTAACCATTGGGCACAATATACTATTATGCGCACGTAGGCGCTGTAATAGTGGGTGCTTCGGCGCAGNCAAATAGAGGTTGCACGTATGTTAGTAATATTGAAGTTGCACGATGACCATACAGCTACATAATGACAATACGGTTATCACAAGGTTTTAGTCAATTGTAGTACTTGGAGGCAAGCATTCATTTCCTTGAATCATAATCAATGATCAATGAAAGTAAGAAAAACTATAAGTAAATCAAAGATCAGTGACATGAAGTGGTCTCCAAGCTCAGATTGAATTGAAGATCAATGACACCAAGTAGGAGTATGCAGTAAATTTGGTTAGATTGGCTAGAAAATTTGTCAAACATATTGAACTCAAACAAATCTCAAGTAAAATCAAACCAAACAAATCATATAGATAGTTACAAACCAAACTGCA
>JXCR01122922.1:8381-38254 GCA_002079205.1 Phalaenopsis hybrid cultivar | reverse complement strand
TAAGTTAATACTCAAATATAAGTTTAGAAAATGTAGCTAAGCCTTCTTCTTTAAGTTGATTCTTGTGAAGCCACTTTTTAATTAGGCATCTCCTCAAGCTTCTCACCATATTATCTTTTTCTTTTCTTTTCTTTTCTTTTTTTTTTATGTGAGGATTACTATATCTGGATAGCCTTTAATCATTTTAAACTTCACAATCCTCTTCTTAATGTAAAAAATATTTCACATTTCTTTACTTAACAAATTTATATTACCTTAAAGATTTCATAAAGTTTAATTCTTTTCTTCTTACATGAATCTTTAGGATTTTTAATACTTCAAAAATACAAATTTCTTTACTTAAAATAGAAAAATATAGTCTTATTCTCTTATACCAAATATCTTATTCTCTAAAATTAATCTTTATTATTGAAAATTTTTACTTAAGTTTACTATATATTTAGAAACATAAATATACTTATCTAAAGTTATCCTCTCATACAAAAAATCATGTTAAATTTAAAAATTTTGAAAATATAGCTTAGTGAGGACAAATAAAATTGTCTTTCTTTAAAAAAGGAATTTTTCTTTCCACCCCCTCAACTTAAATTTTTAAAAGATTTAGCATGAAGAACTGAAAAATAAAGGGTGAAAGAAAACATTAAATACATAAGGAAAAGACTTACATGTTGAAGGTTCTGATTTTGAAACTTAATTCTGAAATATTGCAGGTGCTAATATGAAAAACTATAAGACTTAAACATTAAATATCACATAATACATATAAAATATGCTGGAAAGAGTTAATTGCGATACATTTAACAAAAATACTAATAACTACCAACATAACTAAACTGAATTTCAAATAACAAACAATTTTACAATTCTACGGCTCACAACTTAATATTTAAAATAAAACAGAGTCTCACTATCTAACAACAAACCGTCTCAACAATACAATAATAAAAAACAATAAAATAACAAAGTACAATCAAACACAAACTAAAAGAAAGATCAAACTAACATATCACCAATCATCGTCTTCTACTTCTTCTTCTTCCACATTCAAATTCTGCGCCTGATATGGAGTAAAGACAGGGTGAGTAGGAAATTGAACTGATTGATCACCCTTCATATATCTGACCATTACATCATCATAAGCAACATCATATTCAAATTTTTGTCTTATCAAATCATGAGTGTGAGCATTTCTAGCCTCCGTGTTTTCCATTCTATGATCCATTCTCAAGATATCTCTATATTGGATCATCATCTGGTCCAATAGTTCTCGAAGAGTAGGGTCACTAGAAGTAGGGGTCCTCAAAGTAGAAGGAATATCTCTGGTCTTAATTCCAGACCTCCATCCAGCATGAGACTCATATGTCTTTATATTAGCAAGCCCAATAGGATTTAGAGGCTCAATCCTCTCTTCCTTAGGTCTAAAACCAACTCCTACCTATTCACAGAGTGTGAAGATCAGAGCAGGGTGTGCTAAACCACTAGAAGTCTCTCCCAAAGCAATAGATCTAGTGTTCATATAAACAATAGAGCCTATATTTATCCTCATCACCTGCTGGATATAGAAGTTCAAGATGGCTCTATCCTTTGTAACCTCACTTAACACCATTCTCCACTTTCCAGGTTCCTCTTTCATCAGTAAAAAAAGAAACAACCTCATTGAAGGCCTCATTCGTAGCAGAAAACGATTTATACTGACAACTGTACACATCTTCTAATTGAGAAAATTCATTAATTTTACTTGGAGTAAACTCCATCATATTTCCATGAACAAAAACAAAGACTTCAGAAGTCTCTTTGAAATTGACATAGAATTTCATTACTACAAAATAATTGCATTGGTAGTAAAATAACAAAAATTTTTCCACTGCCGAGCATTGATCAATTGCTCGACTTCTCCACTCAGATTTTTAAATCCACGATCCAGAATCATTTTTTTATTTTCAAGTAGACAATGGAAACGAGCACTAGCTTTGAAGCTATCATTTTTTTATTCATCATAGTCCACTTTTCTCTTTCCTTTGCTCATTCTGGGTGTCATGATAAATCCAAGAAAAATTTGATAAAAATATGAATAAATTCCACAAAATTTCAAAAATCACAATGTAAAACACTTAAAACTTAAATGTACTAAGTAAGAGTTCTTCATCAAAGGATTTTCTCAAAATCTCTCAAAAAATTTCAAAATTTTCGGATCTCGGCAATGTGAGATAAAATCCTTAGTGAAAATAAAAAATTTTTAGTTCAAAGTGTAGCTCTTACATACAGAAGATAAAATCCAAACTTCCTTTACCTTAAAATCGCTTCAAATCTGAGCAAAATCAAGCCCTAGGTGCAAAAACTGGAGGTTGAAGGTGACTCAAAAGGGTAAAGATGGAGTTTTACAATGCAAATCGCTAATTTTAAGAGGTTTAAGGTGTTCTCGGGTCGAGGGCACTGTCGGTACCCATGTCAGTGCCGTCAGCACTGAATGCTAAAAAAAATAAATTCCATTTTCTGATTTTTACAATTTTCAATTTCCTTCTATTTACTTCGAAGTCTTTTTAGTATTTTTGAACATAAAGTTTTATTTAAAAATAAATCACAAACAAACATTTTCACAAACGACACCAAACTAACTTATATATATGACAACATACTTTTACAAATACAAGTTTCTAATCACAATTTCAAATATAAAAAGTAAACTAAATTATAATTCAACATCGAAATCAAACCACAACACTAAACACTGACACAAAATTATACACACAATCAAAGTTCAGAATTCTAAAGCAAAACAAACTAAATCAAATCCACATAATAACATTAAATACATAAGTATTTTAAACTGATAGTGATCCAAATTCTTCAATTATTCTGCCTCTTCTTCGGTGCTTTCCCCTCCTCTAATATCTCCCATAGAATAGTAATGAACGTACATATTGTAGAAGGGTCGGTACGAGAATTGATCAGTCGAATTTTCTTTGATCCATCCTTTTTCCTTGAACATCTGAACCAATCCTGCTTCAATTGTTTAAGTATGATCAAAATTCATCGTCATCCTCCAATTTAGGTGATCAAAAAGGTATTTAAGATTTTCTATTGCATTCGTTATACTCTAAAGTTCTCTTTTAATTTTCTTCATTTTATTTTCCAAAGCAAGTGAACTTCCAATTATTTGTGGCATTAATGGAGTTGAAGCATGTGATGAGTGATCCAAGATAGTATATAGTGCTTCATTTCCATTCCCAACATAATTATCATTAATAGGAATCATGGGCTTCCAAGGTAATAAAACTTTTTTCCCAACTTTCATATGAAACTTGAGATTGACTGCAAAGTAAGAAAATTGTAGAAGAATTCTCAAGTCCATATAATGGCTTATTCATAATAATACCCATAATAAATTTAAAAATGATAGAACCTACACCAATGGACTTCTCCATTTAAATGCAATAGTTTAAAATAACACTTTCTTTGGTGACTCTACTTATCTTCATGGTAGGGAGTAATTTTGCAGAAATGAAGAAATGTCATTGTTTCGATATTGGATTAAGCAATGAAGCAGAGAAACTAACATATCCCTGATCTGGCATTTCCCAAATATCACTTTCATCCGTTAGAAAATTATATACATCTTGCATAAAATCTCTCATTGAGATAAAATTTGTATAATTACAGATGGGAACATTTTCTATCATATGCAACTCATTAATTCATGCCGGAGTAAATGGGACAGCCTTACCTCGTACGAAGACAACTCCTTGGGTAATTCCATGTAAGTTGGCATAGAATTCCTTCACCACTGGTACAACAACTGCAGCGGTAGTGTAGCACAGAACTTCCTATCTTCTTTGTGCAATGATTTTATCAATCAGAGAACTTGGATTAATCAATTCATGATTGACAAAGCCTCTCTACTTGATCAATCTCTTCTTCATAATAACTTTGTCGTATATTCTCTACGCATCAAAACTGATAAACTTTCTTCTATTGAAAACTCCATACTTGGAAGTATTTCTTAAATTGGAAGCCATGAAATTCAAAAATAGGAAGCTTCTGGTCCTCCAAGGCAGTTTTTAGGACTTTAAAAACACCTCCCGATAGTTATTAAAAGAAAAATCCTGCCAAAGTTTGCCAAAAACATCAAAACCGTATGAAACTGCTCGGGACGCCGTCGGTCCTCCCGATGGTGCTGTCGGCGCCATGGTCCGTCTAGTGGGCGCCGTAGGCATCAGAGGCCAAAATCGCGTCTATTAATTTATTATTCTATACGATTTCGATTTTTTCCTTCAATACCAATATTCATTTTAATTTATGATATAAAATTGTGTAGATTTATTATGTCCAAATATATAAAATACTTATGAAACAAAATAGTAATACATAGATATATATATATATATTTATACATAGGTTGCCTCCCAAAAAATGCTTGGTTGAACGTCTTAGCCCGACACTCCATTTGTTTAATTGGGTTGATTTAACATTAAAACATCCTTAAATTGTGGTATGTGCCCTTCATAATAATGTGTCAATCGATGCCCATTAACTTTAAATATCTTTCCAGTGTTAGGATCTTTAATAACAACATTTTCATAATGATAGATTTTAATCAATTTAAATGGTTACAACCATCTGGATTTCAGTTTTTATGGAAATAATCTCAATCTTGTACTATATAATAAAACTTGTCCAGGTTCAAATTTCTTCTTAACAATCTTCTGATCATGCCATATTTTCATTTTCTCTTTATAGATTTTTACATTATCATATGCTTCATTTCTAATCTCCTCAAGTTCATTGAGCTACAATATTCTTTTCTTACGAGCATCCTTTAAATTAAAATTAAATTCTTTAATAGACCAAAATGATTTATGCTCTAATTCTAGTGGTAAATGACATGTTTTTTTCCAAAAATAAGTCTATATGGGGACATTCCTATAGGAGTCTTATAAGCAGTTTTGTATGCCTATAATGCAGTATCTAATCTAGCAGACCAATCTAATTTATAAGGATTTACAGTTTTTTTCTAAAATTCATTTAATTTCATGATTTGATATCTCTGCTAGACCGCTAGTCTGAGAATGATAAGCAACAGAGAATCTATGCAGAATATTGTTGACCTCACTTTTGGTTGAAGTTTAGTTTTCCTCTTTAGTAGCCTAAGGTCTAGCCATATGACTTCTTGTTGACTATTCCTAGAAAACTAGAAAATGAACCCTCACCATTAGAAATTCTAAACTCCTCTTTACTCAACTTGAAGTTCTACATATTGGTCATAACCTCCGACACTTAGTAGGTGGGGTCACTATATGGGAGCTCAAGAAGAGTTCCTAAAAGTCTGATGGACCTTAGGGTTGACCATGGGTGTTGGTCTAGAGCTAAGACACTCACCTGCAATCACCTCACTCACGACCACTCACAAGCACAAACCAAAATTTCTTGACTTTGATCCTTTGATAATTTTGAGACACTCATGTAGATGGTCTCCTAAACCCACTGGCCCTAGGCTAGGGTTTAGCTAAGACCACTACATAAAGGAACCAAATGAGGTTTCCATTGATCCATGGCTTATTTATGGTGGTTAGCACCCCAACTCTACCAAAATGCCCAACTTAGCTATTTGACCCTGAACTCCCCTAAATTACCTAAGTACCCTTAAAACCCTAAAATTGGACAAAATTCCTAAATTTATCCAAAATACCCAAATTTGTTCAAAAATCATTTCAAAACTTTTGAAAACATCCAAATTACCCAAAATCACCAAAAACTGCCAAATAACCAAAATACCCATCCTTAGCCCAAAGTTTCAAAAATTCCAAAAAATCCAAAATATTCCCAATTTCACTTTTTTCAACTACCACATGACCCAATTTGGCCATTTTGCCAATTTTGACTAAAACCCCTAAAATTGCCTTCAAAGGCCCAATCTCCCAAAATCCACCTCAAATGTCCATCAAATTGGCCCCATTTTCTCCCAATTTCAATCCTAAACTCAAATTCACCTTTCATATGACCAATATAAACCAAATACAAGCTCAATTGACCCATGATTTGAGCCCAATTTGGGCCCTATGACTTGGTTCCATCAAGTTGAACCCCACCGGGGCCTTCTCCATTGGTCTCAATTTGGACCCTAAACTCTTCATAACATTCCTAAACATTAAACTTGACCTTAAATTGGCCTTGGTGAAGCCTCAATTTCATTTAATTTCAACCTAGGTCAAAAGCCCCAAATTTTGCCCCAAATTGGCTATGCCTCCAAATTTCACCGAATTGAATGCTTTAGCCCCAAAATTAGCACCCAATTCATGTTTAAAACTCTTCATGAAATTCATATTGACCATTATAAATAATCAATTTGGACTTAGCCCAAGGCTAGCCCAATCTAGACCCAAGTCTAGGCATCATGCCCAAAATGACCAACTCTCCAAAATCCTCCAAATTGACCACCCAATTGAACTCACAATCCTTTCAATTCATCACAAAAAAATGTTCATTGCAATCATCTACATCAAATGCATCAATCATTTGGGTCAATTGACATGGATAACATAGCCCAAACTCAAGTTTTGGTCATTTGAACCTACATTGGACCCATGCACTAAAATTAGCCTAACCACCTAAAGTCACCAGATTAATGACTCCGCAGCCATTAATTGAACCCTAGTGACCAAACTAAACCCCATAAAATCACCTAAGCTAAGCCATGGACCAAAGTTCCCCTAAATCAAGGGATTTTTATTCCATATTTGCTTAAGCCTTGGATATTTTTGCCAAAAATAAACCTCAACTCATTTAATTGTTGTGACATATTCCCTTGGCTCACCTGACTACCTAGCCACCTCTCCTGGCCTGGACGACCGACCTAGTGGCCGGGAAACACCAAAAACTTGAGCCACCCCCATGGAATCAAACCCATTTCAAACTTAGACTCCACCACACCCAAATCAAATGTTAGAGCTTCTCTACCCTCCACCTAAGCATTACTTTTCACCCTCTAATTGGCCATGAAAGCCACCCCAAGCCCATTTTTATAAAATCTCACCTCCACGGCCATGGAGGAAGAGTTGAAATTTTCTCAGAGAGAGCCCTCCAAATTGCTCAGAGATACTCTTTGAGACCTCCTCAGCTCAAGCCAACCACTTTTCTCCACTGATTCCCACTGCGGAACCTCAATTTTGAGCTGAAAATTCTGCCAAAAACCAGGACAAAGCTCAATTCACCTCAACAGTCCACCAAAATCAAATTAAACTTACCCACACCTTCACCACAGTGAAAGAAGGAGAAGTCCCATCAAATTTCCCTTCCATATGGACCCTAGCATAGCTTTAGACCAACACCTGAAATTGAGCTTGGTCGAATTCATACCCAGACCTTCCATCATAGCATGAGGCTAAATCCCTAGCCTCTTTGGACCCCAACAAACGTGTCAAGAACCTCTGATTGAAGCTTCCCTTATCAGAGCAAACGTATTGAACTCCCTCTCTGCTGGAGCCTAATTTGATTCTCCATTTGATTAGGCTTAATTTCATGGCATCTTAACTATATAGATATGTTCATCTCGTCTAGACGAGCATTTTTTTAAAAAAAATTCATTCAATTTAGTTGAGAAATGAGGCAGATATCAAGCCTTGAAGATGGACGACTCTCGAGCTAGGCCATTGGGGACGATGACGGAAAGTCGTTTAATTGCGTGTTTATCTCATCAACGGATGAGATCAAGCCGGACAACACTCCCTTATATGAACAATGGACCTAGTCACCGCTGAGGTAGATGACGGCGTCAAATAGGAGCACGCCTCGTGGAGCTTCGGAGTCGCCGTAGGTTGACATGGTGCCACACATTTAAATATATAAATAGAGATTTAAATAATTCAAAAAATGCTCCCTAACTTCAAAAATTCATATCTTGATGTAGAAAATTCATCAAAATAAAATAAAAATACTTTATTGTTCAATGAACAGAGGAGAACAATGTGAAAATGGTTTGAAGCTTATTTGATGCATGCTTTATTTTTAATTAATTAAATACTATTTTGAGTCTTTTGATTCTCCATGCATGTAGACATTTCACCATGACTTGAAATTTTATCATGTTGTTGCCTCTATCTTAAGGAACATTTTATGATTTTTCCAAAGTCAGAAGAGATCTCTAGACAGAGATCCATATTTTTCAAATTTATGTCTATTATTTGAATAAATTAATCATAATAATTAGCATGTTGCTTGGAAAAATCAAAGAAAAGTTTGGTAGGTCTGCTATGAACAGAGAACTATTTGAAAAATCTTTCATAAGCCAAGTCTTTCAAAATGCACCTAATCTTCACAAACCCTAAAACACAAAGATAGTTAAATTTGGAAAATACAAACATCAAAATGACTTGATTTTTGATCTACACTAAGATTCAAAGTTCAGAGAACTCTCCATCAAAATTTCAAAATATTTAGAGCTCATTTAATAACTTAAATTGATTTTTCAAGTTGAATGATACTTTTGGTATTAAAATAATTTTTAATAATTAAAAATATAAGTAAAAAATTATAAAAATTATTTTTTGGGAGTTCTTTATGATAAGAGGAATTTTTTAAAAATGAATTTGAAATCAAAATAAAAATTCCATTTTCAAGCCTATTTTTAATATTTAAATAATTAAAAAATGATAAAAAATGATAAAAATAATTTATTTCATAGAAATGTTCTAAATTGTTTTCTAAGCACTTAGGAACAATTAGAATACTTTTCCTAATTTTCTAAGTGAAAATATTGAATTTTAAAGCATAAAATAATTTTTATAGGCTAAAAAATGGATTTTTACCAAAATAATTCCAATAAATAAAAAAAATCAAAAAAATGTAAAATTTGCTTCTCAGAGAGATTTTTGAAAAATATAAAACTTAATTTTCAATTCTCAAATTATTTTATAATTAATAAATACTTCAGAACTTAAAATAATTATAATAATTCACAAAAAAACTCAATAATTAATGAAATTTGGTCCAAATGGTTCTCTAATCTAAGTCTACCTCCAGTAAAACTTTCAAGGGATTAGGCTTTGTATTAGTCAAGTTATGGAATTTTCTTTGAAAAATCATATTTTTGCATAAAAAATAATTATGTAAATTAAATTAAACTTTAAAAAATCACATTTTCTCCTATGATATCTTGATTGACCCATAAGAGAGGTGGGATGAAAATTCTAAAGTCATTTAGATTAAATTTTATAAATTATGAAGTGATGGAGCCTCAGGGGCAAAAGTATAATTTTGGAAATTTAGGCTTAATTCAAAGAGGGAAAAGGATAACCACTGATTTTAAATAAATTATTTGGATTATTAAAATATAAGAGAATTAATTGGTAGAAACCAATCTCATTTTAAAAGATAAAATGGTAATTTCCTAAAATTATTAAAGTTTGGAAGTTCATTAAATGAAATAACCTTAGACTTAGGGGTATGACTTTGGAAGTTGATAACTCACTAATTTAATACCCATATTTGAGGTTCAAATAATTTCCAAAAGTTTTAAAAATGTATCATCATCACTTAATATTTTAATCTCTTTCAAAAATAACTAAGACATCCACCAAAACCTTAAGGGTTTAGTAGTGACCTAGGCTAAATCAAATATGATTAAATGAGGATTAGAAAAGTTAATATAGCTAAAATAAAACACCTTTGGAACATTACAAGCCAAAATTAAAAAAAAGTTGGTTAAATGACTTTGATAGTGCTAACTTGCCTCTTCAAGGGTTTTCACCCACATAATTTACAAATTAAATCACAAATGATAATTACTCTACTCTTAGGGGTAATTGAAACATCAATGTTCATTGAGCATTAAAAGTATTTTTAGAATGGATTTATTAAGCAACATAATAAGTTAAAATGAGCTCGAGGCTTTTCACCATGCGGTGGGAGGGAAGCATGAAACTGCTTCTTCCTCCAGATCTGTTGGATACCTTGGAGGTCTACTGAACTAGTATATTTTGCTTAACAAAAATCATCCTTAATCAAACTAATAGAGACCCACCAAGATATGACCTAGGGTTAGGTAGGTCACCAATATTTTACTTTCCTACTTCATATAAAATGCCCTGACATGAGTTTCAGGTGGTGGAACGAGAAAACTCGCCAGGTACGCTTTTACAGTTTACAGTGCTATATTTCTTATACTTTCATACTGTACTTTTGATGTTAACACAAACTTGCCTGCTAAATAATGATGTCACCTTGCATGAAAATTAAAACTATCAGGATAGCCACAAAACCAAAACCAAATCTAAAATCAACCGAGGAAAAATTCACCACCACAACATTCAAAATATAAAACAACTCAAAATTTAATCACAAACATCACAAAAAAAAACTACAACTAAATTAAGACGTCTCTATTGAATGATCGGGAATCCCTCAAGGAAGGTAACCTAAATTAAGATGTCTATATCGGATGATCAGGAATTCCTTGGAGGAGGTAACCTATGGTTGCTAATCAGGTTTCCTATCTCTATAGGATGATCGGGAATTCCTCGGAGGAGGTAACCTATGATTGCTAACGAGGCTTCCCTATGGTCTAAATGAAATTATGGAACTCATTAAGTTGAGTTTAGTAAATTCATTTAGACTAAGTAAATCCAATAGAAAATAGTGGTGCCGGAACGAGGGAACCGTGGGATCCTAACCGGTGTCGCTCTAATCAACTTTAACATCCCCCATAAAATTTAAAGAACTACAACCATAAGGCCACCTGATTTGACATCATAACTAAACACTCTAGAAAACTTAAACTCGTCACGGTAAGTAGCTTGATGCTAGCATTGTGGGTAGCGCGACCATCTTCAAAAACAAAACACATCTACATCAGCTAAACCAATTTCATTCCTTAGAATTAAACAAACAAGCTATAGAATTTTGAGGTTATCTGCCTAATGCAACATAAATCCTCACCTCATCTTTATGCCTTTGTACAACTCTGCTGTACAATATAAGCCCTAACTCGTCTTAAAATTTTGAGGTTGTTGTTCATCATGATCTAAACCCTCACATCTTCCAGGCTATTTGTGTGATTGTTTCAGACTAATGTAAGCCCTAACAAATGAAATTGACATGATGAAACACTTAAATAATTTCTCCTTTAAACTAAAGCCAAACCATAGGATAGAATGAGAAGTCACTGAGGTTCTCCTCTGGATCCATGACATCCCCTAGTTCTTCTTCCTTTGGATTCCAAAACCAAAATGTTCAAAAATTGAGCCAATCTCATGTCACACCTCTTTGTCTAATATCATTGAAAAGTCCTATCCTTTTGAACTCCTTAAAAAATATTTCCTGATTTTTATCAAGAGTTTTCTTAAGTGACTTCGGTCATTTTAGATGTAATTAATTATAGAGGCTTGCCCTTATAGGAAGATTGTCCGAACCCAGCTTAATATAAACTCTATTTAATTCCTCATATTAAATAGGGGATATTATCGATAAATCAAATGGTTTCGCAGGTCAAACAAACGTCATATATTTCTCAGTTTATTTGACCGAACCTCATCCTCAAGTCTTGTGTTTATCCTTCGAGATAGATACAGGGTTTGAGGTATATCGCTCTTTAATTTAAATTATAAAAAATATGGGGTAAGTTTGATTTCATATTTTTCTAAACATTAAAATGTCCTTCCGAATTGGGTGACGGGATTTCGATTTCGGTGACCGACGGCTTCTTACGGGCAACTCCCTAAACCAAAATAGTGCCGAAAAATATCATATTTCTTAATTAATTATTTGATTCTCTTATTCCTAAAATGAGATCCTCCATCTGTAATAATTAATCTCGACATTCCATATCTTGTAAAAATATTTTTAATTAAAAGTTTAGAAACACTCTGAGCATCACATTTAGGTACAACAATAGTTTCAATCTATTTAGATATATAATTAACAATAAATAATATATATAAAATTCCAAATGAAGGCATAAATAGTCTCATAAAATCTAATCCCCACACATAAAAAATTTCAACTTCTAATGTGTAATTTGGAGGCAATTCATTTCTTTTAGAAATATTTCTTACTCACTGACATCGATCACATGTTTTAATATATTCATTAATATCTCTAAAATAAGTAGGGCAATAAAATCCAGCTTGTAAAATTTTATATGTTGTTCAATTTGTTCCAAAATGTCCTCCAAATTCAGAATCATGTCATCTTTCAATTATTTTTTGATTTTCTTCATAAGACACACACCTTCTAATAATTAGATCTTTACATTATTTACATAAATATTGTTCATCCCAAAAATAGAATTTTGAATCATAAATGGATTTATTTAGTTGTCGATTTTTAATATCAGGTGGGGACAATGACTTTTTATATTCCTAAAAATACAAGAATTTGACACCACTACTAGAAGATTTAAACCCTCGATAATGATGCCAAAAACTTGATGCAACTTTTAATATGCAAGAATTTATGAACCCAGATTTATATATTTATAATGATTTTATAAAGTCACAATTTCAAACGCAAGTATACGTATCGCTCAAGTAATACAGGGCTCTAGTGGAGTCCCGTTTATCGATCCCAGAGGGAAGTGAGGTAAGAGGTCCTTAGTCAAATTATGATCTACTAATATTAGTCCTTAGTTTGGAATATCGATTAAAATGATGTTTTATCTAGCAACTGCTCCTAAATGCAAGTGTTAAATGTAAAGATAATAATCGTAAAATGATGTTTTATCTAGCAACTACTCCTAAATGCAAGTGTTAAATGTAAAGATAGTAACCAAAATGATGTTTTATCTAGCAACTACTCCTAAATGCAAGTGTTAAATGTAAAGATAGTAACTGTTAGATCCCACAGGGAAGCGAGGTAAGATGTCCTTAGTCAAATTCTAATCAACTTCAATTAGTCTTTAGTTTGGAATGTCAATTGAATTATGTTTTATCTAGCAACTATTCCTAAATGCAAGTGTTAAATGTAAAGATAGTAACTATAACTAAATGCAAATATTAATTCTAAAGATAACCCTTTCGATAATTGTTGAAGAATTTTGAGATATTAAAAACTACTATTCTTATGTAATGAATTGGATAATGTAAAGGTATGAGATGCATTAAATATTGTATGTGCCAAATATGAGCAATCATATTCTTTACCTTTTGGTTCAGGCATAAAGAACATTGACTAATCTTACGCTTGTTTACTGAATCTGTGGCTAGGATGGGAGGATACCAGATCTCACTTCGGAGCTCCCACGTTCCCCTCACATGAGGGCTAACATCTTTGCTTCAGTACTCAAACAATAAGACTGAATTGGGGATTTTAGTCTGCCACCATAAAATCTCCAGTTCTACGCCCATCAAAGTATGTTTCCCTATTATTCGCATTCAACTCCCATGAACTTAACCATCCATGAAATCTGAATGTGGTTCTACTTTGTTGAGAATTACACACCCCTCGCGGGTCTTAATGCAATTACAATGAATTTTAACACTACAACAAACCTATTGTAATGTAAATAAAGTGCAAGTAAAAACCATCACATTGATAATTAAATCTGCTTCTAACTGTAATGCAATTAAGTGCAAGTAAAAACCATCACATTTACAATTAAATCTCACTTCTAACATGCATCACAAAATCCTAAACATGAATTCTACTCATTAAAAAAGAAAAGTAAAATGAAAACAATAAACATGCATCACAAAATCCTAAACATGAATTCTACTCATTACAAAAGAAAAATAAAATGAAAACAATGACATAATCTTCTCATGCCATTATTTCCAAACAAGAAGAAAGAGTAAGAGAAGCTCATCACAAAACACGAAGAAAAGACAAGGAAACTTCATTTAACCAAAGCAAATCCACTAGATAAGTGTTTACAAAACCATAAGATAATGAAGAACACAATACTTAGTTTTTTCCCTTAAAAGAAAGAAGAAAATCTCTCCCACAAAGTCTCCCGCTAATCCATGCAATGCTAGAACATCTCCTTACAAATTATCTCAAAATCCCCTCTCCAATCTATCCAAAAGGGTAGAAATCTACATTTCTACTCATATTATAAGAAACCTAAACTTTCTCTACACTTTTCCTAACATTCCTCTCATAAAAACCCTTCTTTTCTAACATAAATTTGTTCTTTTAAAGTGTATGGACAAAGTTTGAAGAGTTTCCACAAAAATCATTTCAAAAAGCGTCCAAATACGTTGAATTTCGACCCATAACCGCCAAAAGTCGATTCATAGTCTTCTTGGGCACCGTAGGCGGGCTCGAGGGCGCTGTCGGCAAGCTTTTCTGTCATTTTTTTGTCTTTTCGGGTAAATCTCGCCGTCGGCGCCGTTTTGGCGCCGTCGGCGCCGTTTTGGCGCCGTCGGCGGGCAGACTGCGCAACTTCACCGTTTCGCTCCGTTTGGCTTCGTTTTAGCTCCGTTTCGCCCCATTTTAGTTGTGTTGCGTTCCTAACACATAGCCCTACAAATTAAACATAAAAACAACATTCCTTTAAAGTTTAATCTCATTCAAAAATATGCAAGAAGTGTAAAAGAGATTAAGCATCAAAAGTCTTATCGAAAGGTGACAGGGTAAAATTTCATTTCTTGCTCGTTTTTGCTCCAAATTGCACCGTTTTTATTTTTTTTTCTCCAAAAGTCCATAATTCATTATACCTGCAATAAAATATCAAAAATACCCTTCTTTAAAGTGCAATATCATCAAAATCAATGTAAAATAGGTATGAAAATCTCAACATATTTTCTTTTGGTCAGGTGATAGATTATCACTTACAATATAATTTACTATATCAACATACCATGGCACATCCATTTCATCAATATTATATAATATTTCATCAGGGAAATTTTCTAAAATTTCATTTGCAAAATTAGTTAATATTTCTCTTTCTAGTCTAGACAAATAGTTAACTATTTGATTATCATTTTCCTTCTATCTACTACGGTAAAATCAAACTCTTGCAAAAGAAGCATCCATCTAATTAATATTGGTTTAGCATCCTTCTTTTGCATCAAGTATTTAATAACATAATGATCTGTATGCATTATATATTTGGTTCTGATTAAGTAAGGTCTAAATTTATCAAAGACATAAACAACAACTAATAACTCTCTTTCAGTAGTAGTGTAGTTAATTTGAGCATCATTTAGAGTTTTACTAGCATAATATACTACTTTAAAAATTTTGTTGTCTTTGTCCTAAAAGAACCCCAATAACATAATCACTAGCATCACACATTATTTCTAATCGTTTTTCCCAATCATGTGGAACTATTATAGATGCAGTAATTAATTTTTCTTTCAATAATTCAAATGCTTTTATGCATTCCTTGTTAAAATCAAATTTTGTATCTTATTCTAAAAGTTGGCATAATGGCTTAGTTATTTTTGAGAAACTTTTTATGTAGCTCCCATAGAAACCATCAGTCCTAGAAAGCTTCTTACCCCTCTAATCGTAGTCGACGGTGGTAATTTTTCAATAATTTGAACTTTTATAGGATCTACTTTCATGACATTTTCAAAAATTTTATGCCCAAGTACATACCTTCTGTAATCATAAATTGACATTTTTCCTAATTTAGTACTAGGTTGAATCTTTCACATTCTTGCAAAACTTTTTCTAAATTATTTAAACATAATTCAAACAAAGTTCTGAATACAGAAACATTTTCCATAAACACTTCCATTCCATGTTCAATTAAATTATTAAATATTGACATCATACATCTTTAAAATATTATAGGTGCATTGCTTAATCCAAAAGGCATTCTACGAAAAGTAAATGTTCCATAAGGGCTTGTAAATGTTGTCTTTTCTTAATCTTCAGGAGCAATTATAATTTATTGATAACCGATATATCCATCTAAAAAGCAATAATATTTGTCTTCAGCCAATCTATCCAACATTTGGTCTAAAAAGGGTAAAGAAATGTGATCTTTCCTGGTGGTCATGTTTAATTTTCTTTAGTCAATACAAATTTGGCAACTAGTAGCTTGTCTTATTTGAATTAATTCATTGTTTTCATTATTTTAAATGGTCACTTCTCCTTTCTTAGGAACACAGTGAATTAGATTTATCAAAGCACTGTCTGAAATATGATATATAATTCCAGCATCTAACCATTTTAAAATTTCTTTTTTAACAACTTTTTTCATTATTTGGTTTAATCTCCTCTGAGGATCAGCTTTAGGTTTGTTCATTCATCATTTCATTATTGGGTTTAATCTCCTCTAAGGATCAGCTTTAGGTTCGTATTGTTCATCTAATATAATTCTGTGCATACAAATTGAAGGACTAATTCCTTTAATATCTGCTAAAGTCCATCCAAAAGCCTTTTTATATTTTTTTAACATTTCTATTAATTTTTGTTCTTGAATTTTAGTTAATTCAGAAGATATAATAACAGACAATATAGATGACTCTCCTAAAAACATATATTTTAAATGGGTAGGTAATAGTTTTAGTTCAAGTTTAACTTGTTTAATACTTGAAGGAATAAGATTTTTATTATCATTTTCCAACAAATCTAATGTTTCAAATTTGTCTTGAATATAATCTATATCTTCTTCTATTATTTCATCCTTGTTTTCAAAAATTTCTCCTTACTTTAAATTATCTTCAAACTCTTCCTTAAACTGCTCATTACTCGGATAATCAGTAACTTCCATCCTGAAGCATTCATTGTCTTTTTCTATTGCAAAATATTTCATAGGATAATTAGTAACTTCCATCCTAAAACATTCATTGTCTTTTTCTATTGCAGGATATTTCATAGCTTTTGTATTATTAAATGTTACTTCTTGATCATTAACTCTCATTATTAATTCTCCTTTTTACACATCTATCACAGCTCTCTTAAATTTTACTTCTTGATCATTAACTCTCATTATTAATTCTCCTTTTTGCACATCTATCACTATTCTTTCTGTTGCAAGAAATGGTCTCCCCAAAATAATAGGATTCTCTTTATCTTCCTTCATATGTAATACTATAAAGTCTACAGGGAAAATAAATTTATCCACTTTTACTAATACATCTTCTATAACTCCTTTTGGATAAGTTATTGATCGAGCAGCTAACTGAAGAGTTACAATTATAGGGGAAATCTCTCCCAAATCTAAACGTTTAAAAATAGATAAAGACATAAGATTGATACTCGCTCCTAAATCAAATAAGGCTTTTTCACAAAAAATCTCACCAATAACACAAGGTATAGTAAAACTACCAAGATCTTTTAATTTTTCAGGAAGCTTTTTCTGAATAATAGCAATACACTCTTCATTGAGTGCAACGATCTTGTGATCTGTAAACTTTCTTTTCTTGTTTAGTATATCCTTTAAAGTTTCAACGAAAGGAATATTTATCATTAAATTCTTAAAGATTTCCAAATATTTTGTAAATTGTTTATCTCTATTCTTCTGCTTCAGTCTTTGAGGAAACAGAGGTATTGGTTTTTCTAAGGGAACTTGTGTTTGTTCTTTTTTATTTTGGTTACTTTCTATTTCTTCCTTCTCTTCATCAACTTCAGTTTCTCTTTGGATCATTGTTTTAACTTCTTTTCCACTTCTTAATTGAATAGATTTAATTTACTCCTTATTTGATCTTTTGGATTAACTTTCGCATTACTTCGAACAATTCTAAAGGTCTGTTACTAAGTGCAGTAGCAATATGTCCAAATTGATTTTCAATATTTTTAATAGAAGCCCCTTGATTGTGTATTTGATTTCCTATGTTCAACATTACTTCTTCCATTGTCAACTTATTTTTCTTAACATGTGGGTTAGGGTTAAAGTTAAATCTAGAAGGATAATAAGGTCGATAATTAGGATTTCCTTGGTTGTTCAAATTTACGAAGGGATTCACCAAATTGTTATAATTATTCCAACTAAAATTAGGGTGATTTTTCCATCTAGAGTTATAATAGTAAGAATAAGGATTATTATTTCGATTATTTATAGATTTTAAAGTTTTATAGGATGATTGAGTATCAATTATCTGTTCTAGTAAATTTTCCTCTAATACTGGGGGTATTTAAGAATAGTTCACTCCTATTTGATCATTCTTTTTCGAAATAGAGCAAATTGAAATGTCAAAATAGACATTGCATCAGAGTCATGAATACTAGTTACTCTCTTATAATTTACCCTTTCAGATGACCATTGAAAATTGTTAGTAATCATTTCTTCAATTAAAGAATATGCTTCATCAAAAGGTTTTGACATTAGTGATCCACCAACAGTAACATCTATAATAGATCTAAGTGATCCTACTAATTCATTGTAAAATGTTTGAATTATTAACCAATCTGGTAAAACATGATGTGGACATTTTCTAAGAAGATCTTTAAAATTTTCTCAAGCTTCATATTTTGATTCCCCTTCAAATTGACAAAAGATGTAATATAGTTTCTAAGTTTAGCGGGTTTCTAGGGTGGAGAAAATATTTAGCAAAAAATTTTTGTGATAGTTCTCCCCAAGTTTTGATAGATCTAGGTGCTAATGAATTTAACCAAGCTTTAGCTTTGTCCCTTAAATAAAAAGGAAAATGATAGTTCTCCCCAATTCTGATAGATCCAGGTGCTAATGAATTTAACCAAGCTTTAGCTTTATCCCTTAATGAAAAAGGAAAATTTCTAAGCCTAACAACATCATTAAACACTCTATCATATTTTAAAGTAGCACAAATTTTGAGAAAACTAACAAGATGTAAGTTAGGATCTTCAATAGGTATTCTTCCAAACTGATCATTTTGAACTACTTGGATAATAACAGATTTAAGCTGAAATGAATTAGTAGCAACATTAGGATTTTGAATATTCAAGTGAAGTCATCTGCTGTCGGATTAACATAATCTTTTAAAGGTCTTTGTCGATTTTCGTTAATTTGATTATCTAAGTTATTTGACATTTTGTTTAAATTTTTATTTTCTTTTTGTTGTTTTGGAATTTTTCTAATAATACGTTCTAATTCTGAATCGTAAGGTACTAAACCTTCAGATCCAAAATTTCGCATAAACAAATATAATAAGCAAAATAAAATTTCTTAAAAATACTCTTAAATATATAGTTATATATATATATATATATGTATATATATAAATAAATAAATATATATATATATATATATATATATATATAATAATAATAATAATAATAATAATAATATTTTTATATTTTGTATATTTTTATCTCTAAATTTCATAATTTACCAAATCTATATAATTTACCGTCACATTCCTAGGCAACGACGCCAAAAACTTGATTCTGGAAAATATAGTTGTATAAAATTTTTATAAGTTTTACCCCGCTATGCAAAGACGCCAAAAGCTTGATGTAATGTATATGATTAAGAAATTTAAGCAATTAATGTTGGGATTCTATGTAAGTATACGTGTCGTTATTAAGTAATAAATGACTTTCTATTTAAGCCCTAAATATTGATCCCACAGGGAAGGTTTAAATTAGAAATGATAAATTAACTAAACAAAATTATTGTCACTAATTTTGAATGTGTAAGATTGCTAACAAAACTAGATTATTTAACTTGTAGCAAAACAAAAATGTAAAGTTTAAACAGTAACTACTAAACTAATAAACTATGTTTATGTGATGAAAATTTCTTATGTGAAAAAACATCTTTCCCACTATAATGAGATTTTGGGTAAAATGAGATGAGATAAATGATTATAATAGGTATTGTGCCAAATAGGAACAGTTTTAATTCTCTACCCTGATACAGTGTTATAGAAAATCATTAGCTAATCCCAAGTTTAGTCTCTGAATCCGTGGCTAGGCTAGGAGGATACTGGCTCCCACTCTAGAGCTCCCACTTTCCTTCATCTGAAGGCTAACGCTCCCTTTAGTTCTTAAACACTAAGACCAAATTGAGGATTTTAGTTTGTCACCCTAAAATCTTCTATTCTACACCCAATAATATATATTTTCCTATTTATTTGCACTTAATTCTATGAACAAAATTTTCCTTCATGGAATCAAATGTGATCCCCACTCTGTTGTAGAACTCATACTCCATTTCCCGGATCATATATTTCACAACAAATTTTAACAATTCAATTGGCCAAATCAAAAAGTAAATTAAGTTCAGAGTTGAAAAATCATCACAATTTATTTTATATTTTAACGTTGACACATCCATATTTTCTCTTCATTTCAGTATATCTCAGATTAGGGAGAAAGATAAAGGAAACTACTCAAACTTCATGAGAAAGATACAACCAAACACAAATTTCATATATAAAAGAAATTTCATATAATAATAATAAAAAAAACAACACTTATATGAAACTCTTTCTCAAAGAAAATCCTTGTAGCTATTCTTAGGAAATGTAGAAAGAAGAAATCTCTCACTTTTCTCCTTCTCCAACACTCTTAAAGAAAGATTCACACTTAATCTCAACACAAATACTCTAAATTTTTAAAGATAAATCAATAATAGACTCCCAAATGGTGGTGGAATGAGGATGAAAAAGTGTATGGTATGTAAGAGAATGAATGGTGGTGAGGAATGATGAAAAGGAGCACTTTTTTTTATCAAATTTCAGCCCAAATAGAGCCTAGAGTTAGTTCTCCAATAGGTGCATCCAAAAACTCTTCAAAAAACGTCCAAATTCATTGAATCTTCTATAAACAGGGTCTGAACCGACATTGGCGCCGTCAACGCTAGTGGTCTGTATCCCTCTTCTCTGTCAAATGACGTTGTCGACGCCCAATCTGGCGCTGTCGGTGCTGAACAAATCTTTAACTTCTCCATTTTTTCTCTAAATTTCATCATTTGCTTTCTTTTTGCTCCAAGTCCTAAAATCCAATAACCTGTAAGAAAACGTTAAAAATACCTTCTATTAAAGTATAATATCACAAAAAATGAGTATAAAATATGATTCTAAAATACATATATTTTGGTGTATCACCTGTCCTTACCTCTTCTACAACCTTGCCACCTAACAATGCCCGAGGTGAACTATTTATGAGATAGCATACCATATTCACAGCCTCCGCCCAAAAATTCTTAGGAAGCCCTGCATTCAGCCTCAAGCAACTTGCCATTTTAGTTAAGGACCCATTCATTCTTTCTATCATATCATTCTGTGTGGTGTCTTGTGCACTGAAAAATGTCTCTGAATCCCATGCTCCTCACAAAACTTCTGAAACTGTGAATTTGTGTGCTCTGTGTTATTATCATATCTCAATTACTTGATCTTTCTGGCAGTTTGGTTCTCGACCTTAGCTTTCCACAGCTTAAATTTAGAAAATACTTCAAATTTTGTTTTAAAAAATAAACACATACTTTCCTGGAGAAATCATCAATAAATGTAACGAAATACTGAGATCCTCCCAATGACGATTCTCTAGTAGGGTCCCATACATCAAAATGCACATAATCAAGAATCTTTTTAGTTTTGTGCATTCCAGTCATAAAACTGATTTTAGTATGAGAACACAGAACTTATAAAGATCAAGCTTGCAGCTTTTAACACCATACAACAAGTTTCTTCTATGCAATTCTGCCATCCCACGTTCACTGAGATGACCCAGACGCATATGCCATAGCTTTGTACTATCATCATCTGACTCCACAGAATGAACTTCACCTGCAACTGTACTCCCCAACAGTTTGTAGATATTACCTGCAATTAAATTTCCTTTCATCATAGTTAGTGCACCCTTAACAGTTCTGATGGTTTCCCTATCCTCATTTGTCTTAGAAATAAAATCATTTCTATATAAAGGGCCCATGAAAATCAAATTCTTATTCATATCTGGAAAATGCCTGACATTACATAATGTTCTAATAGTGTCACCATACATCTGAATTATGACTTCAGCAATACCAACACTATCGCAACATCTATCATCACCTAAATAGACAATGCCATAATTAGTTACCTATATGAAGTAAACCACTCTCTGTTATGTGTTATGTGATAAGAGCACCCTGAATCAAGAATCCATCCATCTATGAACTTAGTTGATGAAACTTAAAGCATATCACCATCACTGCAATCTAAATTCTCACTTTGCACAACATTTACAGATTTTGATGATGCATCACGTTTCTCCTCAGTCTGCTTCTTTTGCTTTGAACAATCTCTCTTCATATGACCTGGCTCCTTGCACTTGTTGCAATGAATTGTCCTTTTACCTTTGGACTTTGATCTGGAATTTTGCCTTCCAGAACCTTCCTCTTTCTTTCTTCCACTATCCTGCTTACCCTTAACATATAAACCGTCGCCATGAGAGTTTTCCCCTGTATTTTTACTTCACTAGTTATGAGCCAACAATATTGCAGTAATCTCATCAACTTTGATAGTTTCTTTCTCATGTGTAAGATTAGTCACCAGGTTTTCATAGGAAGAAGACAATAAACACAACAAAATCATTGTTCGGTCTTCATCCTCAACACTCACATTAAGCCGTGATAAATCTGTGATTATTTGATTGAAGCCATTAAAATATTGCGCTAGATCAAAACCTTCTTGCATCTTCAACCCATATAATTTTTACTTCAGATACAATTTATTCGTCAGAGATTTAGACATAAACTGAGTTTTCAATTTCTTCCTTACCTTCCCTGAAGATTTTAGATTCATCACATGATACATAACTTCATATGCCATGCATAAGCGTATGATTGGTGCCGCTCGTTATTGTAATTCTTCCCAATCTTCATCTCCATGACATCTGGTTTCATTGCCCGCAAAGCCTTCAAGATCACTTGTTGTGCCAGCAAATCTTTCACGCTTGTTTGCCACAACCCAAAATTGCCAGTTTCATCAAACTTCTCCACCTCAAAATTAGCACCAGAAAATGTCATTTGAAATTGATCATGTAATGAACTCTTCTACAAATTCCTTCAAGATTCTTCCCATGTTCCCTGCCTGGAAAATTTCCATGTCCGCCAAGAATTTTCTCTTCCGCAACCACCTCCAAAAGAAATTGAAGGGATTCCCACAGCAGCCTTCAGGAAATTCGGACCGTGCAACAAAGGAAAGATTCAATCGGATTCAATTTTTTGGGCCAGTAAAGGAAATCAGAGCCAAAATTCAAAAATCGTGTATTTTCACCTCTAGAAAAGGAAGTCAATTCTTCCGCTTCAGAAAACCAATATTCCGCCTACAAAAAATAGCTAAGAAACTAATCAGAATCTCTCGCAAAGGAATTCCTCGTAAGCCAGCAAGGAAATAAATTGAAATATCCCACAAAAGATTATCTCCCGATATCTTCCGCTTTCTTCACTGCAGCACCGAACCTTCCTTAATTCTCCTGTCGTAACTTTCAAAAAGCCAAGATCGAAAGCCTCTCCTTTGACAGAGATTGCCGCGACCGAAGCCTTTGCAAAAAATACAGAAATCGCCGCCACTGAAACTCCCTTCGCGAAGCTCTCCTGGCCGCAAACTCTTCCTGCCATGAACTGTTCATAACCCGTCGTCAATTCCTTGCAGAATGTTACAAATCACTAAGTCACGAAACTACTCCTCTAGCTCGCGAGCTTAGCCTAACTGTAGAACTTTTTCGTCATAAAAAAATGTCGAAAAACCTCCGAACTTCCATAAGCCATAGCGGAACTCCTTCTTTCTGCCAAAATTTTTCTTCTCTGCCCTAAAACCTCACTCTAATACCACTTGTTGAGAAATTAGAGCAAAGAAAAATAGGAATCAACACAAATCCAGAAGAACACATAGAGATTTAATGAGGTTCAACAAAGATGCCAACGTCCTTGGGAGTAGAGTGACGACTTTTCTTTCAATCTCAGAAAAGAATACATAATAGAATATGGGATACTCCCTAGGCTTACAAACAATCATATATATATATATATACCAGGAGTAAACTCTGAAGTACAATATGTAATTACAAAATTTCTTCTGCACCGTACCGCGGGGCGTTGCTCCCACACCCCCAACCCACATAACGAAACTCCGCCGATTGGACATATTCTTCCGCTTCGCTCCTCTCCACTTCGATCCAGCATCTATCCCCTATATGGTATATGAGTCATACCTAACAAATCTTTACCTTGGCGAATATCCAGCCCCTTAGGAGAAATATATCATGGAGTTTCTTACACACTGAAGTGGGTTAGGCCACCATGCTTCTCTAGCAACAACAAACATTCAACAAGTCCAAGCAATGCAAGAACTTGTTGATAGTAACTGGCTTGGTCAACATATCAGCTGTATTTTCATCAGTATGAACCTTCTGCAACAACATCTCACTAGAAGCAATCAATTCTCTGATCTTGTGATACCTGACGTCAATATGTTTGGTTTTCGCATGGTACACCTGGTTCTTAGTCAGATAAATGACACTCTGATTGTTATAATGCAACTGAACTCCACCTTGCTCAACACCTAGTTTTTTTACTAGCCCAACAAGCCATAAGGCTTCTTTTGCAGCTTCAACTACTATCATGTATTGAGCTTCAGTTGTAGATAATGTCAAAATAAACTAAATTGTTGATTTCCAACATATAGGCCCTCCACTAAGAGTAAACACATACCTAATTGTAGACCTTCTGCCATTCCAAATCACCTGCATGGTCTGAATCAACGTACCCCACAACTGATGGATCATCCTGCTGACTGCCAAAAATAATTTCATGTCCTACAGTAACTTTCAGATACCTGAAAATCCATTTTACTGTTTTCTAATGTAGTCTTCCTGGTTTAGACATGTATTTGCAAACTTAACTAACATCATGAGTAAAATCAATACGAGTACATATCATTGTATATATCAAACAGCCAACTACACTGACATATGAAACTTTTGTCATGTCTTCAATTTATGTATTTGTGTTATGACAATATTTTGAAGAAAGCTTAAAATAATTTGGCAATGGAGTGCTCACAGGCTTTGCTTTGCTCATCTCAAATCTTTTCAACACTTTCTCAACATAGCCTCGTTGAGATAAACATAATCGTCTTGAGCCTCTATCTTGATGAATCTCCATTCCAAGAATCTTCTTCGTAGAAACCAAGTCTTTAGTGTCAAATTCCTGACTCAATAAAGCTTTCAAAGCATGACCATCATTCATATTATTTGCAGCAATCAGTATATCGTCAACATACAGTAACAAAAAAATAATAAAACGATCATCAATGTTCTTCACATAAACACAACAATCATACTCATATCGCTTGTAGCCAATCTGAATCATGTAGGAGTCAAACTGTCTGTATCATTGTCTTAGAGATTGTTTCAACTCATACAACGATTTCTTTAATCTACAAACCAGATGCACATTTCCAGGTTGAGTAAACACTAATAAGTGATGAAAATTTTATAATTATGCCGTTTGAAATTATCCAAGCATAAACTGTTGCTAATTTACTTTATTACCGACGGATAACACTGTTGCTTATTAAAAACACAGTTTAACAATATGATTGTCAGTTGATTCTTTCCTTTAACCACGACATCATACATCATTAATGGTTAAAATCGTCGAAAAAAAAATTTACAATTAATAAGCGACGGCATTTCCTATTGTTAAGCTGTCACAAATAACCCAGATCATAAACCGTCATCGTACCGTCGAAAAATAGAATATTTTTGCGACACAAACGTAAGTCGTCGGTTTTACTGTGAGTCTTAGCATTTTTTACTATATTATACATGTAAATCTTCCTCAATTCCCGCAAACTTAATGATGTTGATTAATAATAATATCTTTGCTATTAAGCTTTCTAATGAATATTTTATGTACGTGTTTTTTTTTCATTATTATATGTTCTGAATTGTTGTGTAGAATTGTAATGTATTGACAAATAATATAAAAGTATATGTTTAAAATCAACCACATAATTATTTGCTCATCGTAAGTGCTGCAAACTCTTCAACTAATTATTTATACAAAGTGTCCCGCCACACGTGTTTTTATATTTCCTTTATCTATATCATTAGTCAATCATGATTAAAACACACGTGAGAACTTTCTGGGGACTAAATCCACAGCAACACGTGCTCCCTTGATTACTCAAAGACATAATGATTATTGTCCACACACCTACTTAAAACACGTTGCATGAAACCATTATTTTTAGTAGTTTATATGAAATTCATGTCATATGTTTATATTAAAATAATCCATAAAAAATATAAGATTAGAACTTTTTTTAAAAAAATAATCATAGTAAAATCCTCGGAGTCACAGAGGATTTTACTGTTTGAGGAATTTAAACCAGTCGATTGTCTCGACTTACAAGAGGAATCTATCACTTTGTTGCTCTCTCTTCTTCTCTCTCTTTTCTTCTCTCTCTGCACCGAGATACACCGAAGAAACTCTATACCGAGATACACCGAAGAAGATAAACTTACAAGAGAAATAAACTCAATTTCTCTTCTCCCACAAGCTACCAAAAAGAAGTCAATGGAGAACAATCTTATTCTTCTTTCTTCTTCCTTTTGCCGCATGGAATTACTTTTTGCACTTTCTTTCCTCTATCCCGAGGTAGCCCGAAGAAGAATACAAAAAACCGTGACTTCAAAAACTGATGGAGAGCGTACGATAACTTTTATCGCGAAAGAGGAGGGAGAGTCAACTTTTCGCGAAACAGAGAGGCGGGAGTGGTTTCGCAAAACAGCAAGGTGGCGCGGGAGCGGGAAGCAGGAGAGAGATCGGGAGGCGGGAACGAGATTAATCGGGCTCCAGCTTAACAGTTTGCTTATCGAACGAATCAAATATGAACTCCCAGACGAGCCGAACACGAACTATTCATGAACAGCAAGTGCTTTTGACAGCCTATGTAAAGACATAAGAATTGGGTGTTATGTATTTAAATGCCGCTATTATTTTGTGTTATGATGATGTAATTATTTAATTTTATTTTTATGTAGACCAGAATCGCTATGCTTGGCATAGCATGAGGTAGGAGCCCACCCGGGACCAATGTCGGTCACTTCCTTTCCCGTTCGCCACACCACCGCTCGATCTGGTAAAACCAACAATAACATTAAATACACAACTTCAACTATCGCGGTATTACTTCGGCATTAAATCAAACAGCTTGTATTCGACCCCCCCTCCTCCTCCTCCTCACGAGACCACACAACACGCAACAGCCAGCAGCAACTACCAATGGAATCGGATCAGCCACAGAATCTTACACAACACATAATTAAATTTCAACAAATCAAACACCCATCTACTTCACAACGTCGTTCGGTTGGTGGTAGGAAGAGTTGTTGAACAGATGGCCGGCGGCGAGTGCGGAGTTCTTCAGAGCTTGACGACCTCCGGGATGAAAACAGGGTAGCGGTCAATGCAATCCGCCCAGGGGCCGTCGAGCGGCGTCTTAACCGTCCTCATGCATTTCCAAACCGCGCTGTTGCACTTGAATCCGCTCCCGAAGCCAATCTGCCAAATCCGATCGCCGCGCTTTATCCGGCCTTTGGATTCGATGTAGTTGAGTTCGTACCAGAGGGAGCTGCTGGAGGTGTTACCGAAGCGATGCAGGGTCATCCGCGAAGCCTCCACGTGCTCCGGTGAGAGCTGCAGATTCTTCTGCAGCTCATCGATCACCGCTCGCCCGCCGGCATGGATACAGAAGTGTTCGAAGGCTTGCTTGAAGTCTGGGATGTAAGGTTTCCATTTCGGATTTATGATCTTTCGACCAATGAGTGTGAAGAGGAAGAGGAGTTGCTCGGAAGCAGGGAGGACCAGAGGGCCGATGGTGGTGATGTTGGATTTAAGGGCTTCCCCTGCGATGGCCATGAGGTCCTTGGAAAGAGAGATGCCGGAATGTCCGTCCTTGTCCTCCTCCTCGTAGACGCAATGGTAGGCTTTTTCATCCGCGCCTTTATGGGTTCGAACGAGGTGGAGGAGACGGTACTTAGCGCGACGGCGGTCCCGGCGGCGATTGGAGAGGAGGATTGCGGCGGCGCCCATGCGGAAGAGGCAATTGGGAAGAAGCATGGAGCGCTGGTTCCCGGCGTAGAAATTGGGAGTGATGATCTCGGTCGAGACAACGAGGGCGGTGGAGTTGGGGTGAACCTGGAGGAGATCTCTTGCGAGGTCTATGGAAATGAGCCCTGCGCTGCATCCCATGCCGGAAAGATTGAAACTTCGGATGTTGCCGCGGAGTTTGTAGCGGTTGACGATCATGGCGGAGAGGGAAGGGGTTGGGGAGAATAGGCTGCAGTTGACGACGAGAATGTCGATGTCTTTGGGCTTGAGACCGGTGCGGGAGAGGAGGTCGTCGACGGCTGAGAAGATGACGAGTTTGGCTTCGGTGCGGGAGGCTTCCATGTTGGGGCTAGGTGGGATGTAATGGTTAGCAGGGGGGAGGCAGGTTTCTTCACCGAGGCCAGAGCGCTCGAGGATTCGGGCTTGGAATTGGTAGCTCTTCTCGTCGGAGCAGATGATGCGGGTGTGTTCCATGAAAGTGGAGAAGGGGACTCGACAGGACATGGGCGGTTTGAAACAAGCGTAGTCGAGGAGGTAGATTGGGCGAGGGCGGGACATGAAGTAGACGGTGGCGACGAAGACGATGATGAAAGCGGAACAGAGGATTTGGAGGAGGTCCAGTTGGAGGGAGCGCCAGAGGGAAAGAAGTTCGGAAGGGCCCATTCGGGCAACTTCGAGGGCGAAGATGGCGATGATGGGGATGAGGAGGAGGGTGAGGATGTGGTTTACTAAGTATTGGTAGCCAAGTTTGACGTATTTGAGCTTGACGGAGTTTTTGAACTCTGGAAGGGGAGGGGATGTGGAAGAGGAAGGGGAGGAGGTGGAGCAGGTCGGCATGGCGGAATGCTGGGGTTTGTTTGGGATTAATGCGCGGGGATGAGGGAGTGGTTCGTTTAATCGGGGAAAAATGGAGTTTTTTTTTTCTTTTTTCTTTTTTTTGAACTCCGGCGGGCTTGGGGGGGAATGGATTGGAGCAAGGAGGGGGAGGGAGGGAATTTAAAGGGTGGTTTAGGGGCGCAATGAATGGGGGTAGATGGTAGTTTAAATGAGAAGCTGGCTCCAGGCCGGCTCTTGTAAGCAGAAAATATTACGTAATTGTGAAGGCGACAGTGGAATTGGGAGGAATAACATTCCTATGTGGAGCTCAATGTGCGGCTGTGATCGAAGAGCGTACTGTGCGGCCATGATGCAATTTAGGCATAAAAAGATGCATATTATTTTTTATATTGTTCTTAAAGATTTAAATTTTAGGTTTGATACATACATAAAAAAATTGTGTTTAAAAATATTTATTTGCTTTAATTTGATAAATTGACAAAAATGGTCTAGCTAAGGGGTTCAATTGGGTCAATTGCGTTCAAATGAGTTAGTTGCTCAAACTAAGTGTCAATTAGGCTAGAATTTAGTATATCTTAACCTATTTACATTTTGTGTTAATGTTTGCTTTAATCCATATAGCCGATTTAAAAGCTTAGGTCCATTTGTAGTCGAGTATGTCAGCTTGGGCTAACCTGAGTTTAATGGTTTAACTTGGTCGACTTAAAGAAGAAGATAGCTCAAACTAAGTTCTAATGGTTTAGTTCTCATTGTTCAAGGTTTTATACTTCACTTCTAATTCCATTGCTAAAAAGTTCTATTCGCTCATTGTCGGTGTCCTTAATTCTAACATTCTAGCTGAGATTTAAAGTCAGTTTTCTCATCAGAAAATATTTGTTGGGTACGACACATATACCAGGTAAAGGAAAGATGTTGTAGTGGAGCTCGCGAGTGGAGTGGAGCGGAAACATCTATCCAAATGGGGGAGTTTTGTTAAGTGGGTTGGGCAATGCCCCCGCGGTACGATATATGTGCAATTTTGTAATTACATATTGTATACTAGGGTTATATATATATATATATATATATATATATATATATATATATATATATATATATATATATATATATATATATATATATA
>JXCR01122919.1:30975-48686 GCA_002079205.1 Phalaenopsis hybrid cultivar | reverse complement strand
CACACTAATAAAATTTGTCACAAAAATCTTGTATGATGGTAACAACTTTCCATAAGCTACATATCTTCTGATTGTACGATCGGGGCACCTTCAATCAGGAGGTAAGGAATCCATACAATTATGATTATCAGTTGTAAGATTTGGTTCAGGGTCTTGATAGTTTCTGATTTTCATGGTGTCCTCTACATGCTCAGTGGTCATTTTCTTTCTGGTATATACACGAAGTTCTGATCACTAGTGCTAAGCTGAGGCTGAGTAGAGACAATTGGGGCAGTTTCAGTGACATAGTTGGGTTCTCAAGTGGAGCTGATTGAGTGGTAAAATTTGATCTAGTTGTTTGAGTGACATGGTTTGATTCAATTTGAGTGTTTTGGAGAAGATTCCAATTTCGATATTCCTCCGAGTTGTCTTGAATTTTAAATTTGGGAAAATAAGATTGATTCTTAAAGAAGGTTACATCCATAAAGTTATATATTTTCCTAGTAATTGGAGAGTAGCATATGTGTCCTTTTTGGTTGGAGTGATCGATGAAGATACATTTGAGAGTGATCAAGTTTGATGCGGCGTTGTTGGTGAATGTGAACAGAGGCGGAACCAAATACTTTCAATGGTAAGTTGAAAGAAATAAAGTTGTTATGAATGATAGAATTCTATGAGAGCATTACGAGTACTTTCAAATTTTAGGACATGACTGCGCATTCTATTGATAAGATATGTGACTGAGTATGACTTCTCAAAAAAATGTTTAGCACATGATTAAGTCTCATAATGACACATGTCACTTAAAGTAAATGTCTGTTCTTTCTCTCAGCAATCTCATTTTGTTGAGGAGTATTCACACAAAAAAATTATATGGATGATACCACGTTTGGAAAGATAAGGGTCAGCATTATCAATTCTAAGAATTTGAATTTTGCTTTGGAATCGAGTAGGGATCATAGAATGAAAAGATTGAAGTATGGTGGTCCTTTTATATTTTTCTTTCATAAGAAATGTCGAAGTAGTTATAGTATAATCATCTATGAATGATAAAACCCATCATGTCCTCTTTATTTTTTTACTTGGGAGGGTTCCCATATATCAGTGTGAATTGCAATAAAAGGATGTGAGGGCTTGTACTGTAGTTTAGAATATACATATCTGGTATGTTTGATACATTCCAAATTGATAGAAATTAGAATTTTTATTGATAAAGAAATGTGAATATTTTTTCAATATAAGCAAAATTTGGATAGCTGAGGTGACAATGTTTTAACATGACTTAACTTTCAACTAAAATAAACTTCGAATTATAAATTAGATTATCATAATTTGAACTTGACTCAGAAGTACGACTTGATGAATGAATTTGTCTATCAATGAGATTTTTTTTTTGAGCGGATTTAAACCACCATGCATCTTAGCGTTGTCAATAACCTTCATCAAATCCAGTACTTGAAAATAAAAAAAAAATTGAATAAAATTTAATCATAAATTTTAAATCGCGAGTAAGTTTGTTAATTAAGAATAAATTGCAGTCTAATTTCAGAACATAAGGAACATAGTAAAGGTGATGATCCTTTGTCAATTCGATTTTTTTTAGAATGTAGCTCCTACTATTAGAGAGAATGAACTGTCCTTTGTTCGAATTGCAGAGTCACTGGTGCATGAGCTGTAATTTTTGGAGACATTGATATCTCCTGTCATGCCATATAAGGTTTAAGAGGCAACCATCCAATATTTTAGTTTATTGCTTTTAACAATAAGTGCATGATGTAAGATACCTTAATATGTCAATAGACTAGTTGGTTGCTCAATAGAGGATTGTGATTTTTGTCCAGAATTGTAACCACGAACTAATATTTTATACAGCGTCTCAGTTTGCTCTTTAGTAAANAATTATGTGGCATTTATATGTAGAATTTCTCAAAAGAATTTTATTTCTTCATACTTTTATGCATTACATCTTANGGAAAACTATGAAGTCAAAGGCAAATTCACTGTAGAGTTTTTACTTGCAGCAGCCATCCTCATGAATTTTTTCCCGCAGCAGGTCCTCCAGAGTTTTTTTTTTTTTGCAGCAGACCCTCTTTTGGAGCTTTTCCCTGCAGCAGGTCCTCCAAAGTTTTTTCCTGCAGCAGTCCCTTCGAAGTTTTTTTCTGTAGCAAGCCCTCCTCCGTACCTTTTCCTATTACAGGCCCTTTCTCAGGCCATACCCTACAACTTTCCCGCAGTTGTTCTTTTCATTTTCTTCGGGCCATACTCTGCAGTTTTTCCTGTAGGTGTTCTTCCTTTTTTTATCTGCAAACTTCCCTGCAGCATTACGTGTAGAAGTCTTCCGCCTACCTACAGACACGGCAAAAGTTGCAATCAACTAGAAGTCTGTTTTTTCTATAGGTTGTCTACTTTCTTACAAATTTCCCTGCAATATTAACCTGTAGCAGTCTTCTGCATGTCTACAGACACTATAAAAACTATAGTAAAAACCAACCGCACTCAATTAAAAATATCCTCAAATGCTCTTGGGGTTGATTACCAAGTACGGGATGAAGACTACAAGTTTTACCTCACAAATAATATTCCAATTCTAAATCCAAGTTTAACATGGTTGTCAACCATGTTTCAACTTGAGGGAGAGTGTTAGAAGTTATATTAGGAAATAATTTATTCATGTTAGAAGTTATGAGGATTAGATTTATTTCCTTATATTTGATTTTTTTTCTTTTCTATTTTAGATTTGTTTCTTTGGATTGAATTTATTTCCTGTCCTATTTTAGACTTTCCTACTTTATGTTGTTTTTTTCTTATCTCTAAGATTGTCTTTCCTATTCTAGGATTCATGTAAAGGTATTTATACCACCATTTCATTTCAATAAAATAATTTTGCTGAACTCTAAAAATCAACATTATCCTTCCATAATACCTCTTCCCTGCTGCCGCCTCTCCTCCTTGCAGCCTTCCTGCTGCCACCCGGCATCTCCAACACCAATTGTGTCTCTGCCGACCACCCTGTTCACCTTCCCTGCAACTGGTTCGTCGCATCTAGCAGCTATCTGGCTGCCGCCAACTCCTCCAGCTGTTCCCAAGTTACCGCAATGACCCACCGCTCTCTTCCAATCCACTGCAACTCCTTCCACCCACAAACAACTTCCACCCGCTGTCCAGTCCACTGCAAACACCTTCCACCCGCTGTCCAGTTCTCTGCCATCATCTTTCAGTGGCCGCCCAATCCGCAGCAATGCTTCCTACCCTTCCGGATATGCCGCTCGTCCCTGGAGAGGGCTGTTTTTGTGTCTTGTGATGATTTCCTTTCTTATTTTACAAAGTTGTCGTTCTTATTTACTGGTTCTCTATTTGTTTTGTTTTTTATTGAGGAGTCGTCGTTGTAACTTTTGAATTTCACGATAAATATGTGATTTGGTCGTGTTTGTGTTAACTTTGATATCATTTTTTTGTGCGCCTTCATTTATATCACCAAAAGGTAGCATTTGCATATGTGGAACTGATTTTTTTTTTTCCTTAAATCTCTATGCCTTGAACATTCCCGCGTTTCTGTTGTATTTATTCATTTTTAATCTCACTTAAAAGATTTGAAATCATTTGAAAATTTCATAGTTTGAATCCTTCATATTATAAAAGATTAGAACTTGATGCAGATCTTTGCTGTGGTCTTTTGTTAAAATACGGTTGGTATGCATCTCTACCATATCTTGCGTAGAACTTTTTGTTCTTTGTATGATTTAACTGACATTTCTCTATCACACTTTAATGATTACTTCTTTATATTCCTCAGAAGCTTAAATATTTTGGTTCTTAAATGACTTATATTTTGGAAGATTTATAAACATGCCACTCAAATCTTTTGTATTTACATATCTAATACCTATACTTCAATATTTACGTACATACCACCTTCCGTATTCATGTACAGGTGCATTTCACTTTTAAAAGTTAGAATAGTGGTTTTTTTTTATGTGATATGAAAGATTTAGGTGAGAAATGTGAAAAGCAAATTTAGGTGTTAGACATGTACATACATAAGAATTGGGTGTTATCTATGTAAATGCCCCTTATATATTTAGTTCAACTTTTTTGGTGCAAGTGTGTTGCTTCAGATAATTTAGAGTTGATGCCTTGTCTAAACTATAATGTTTGTTCACAGAGCAAAGCCAAGGCGGAAAAAAATCAAGCCATGGAACGTTCGATGAGTGAAAACTCGTGTCAGTTGTGCGCCGTTGAGAAGCTTACCTTTGAACCTCCTCCTATATACTGCACACCATGTGGAGCTCGTATAAAGCGAAATGCAATGTATTATACTGTGGGGACTGGCGACACCCGTCACTACTTCTGTATTCCGTGCTACAATGAGGCTCGTGGTGACACTATTGAGGCAGAGGGATCTGCATTTTCAAAATCAAGGCTTGAGAAAAAGAAAAATGACGAAGAAACCGAAGAATGGGTAAGTTTGGCTATTGCAATTCCATTTTGCTTGTTATTCCCTATTTTTTGGTGGAATACGAAGTAATGATATTCCCCCAAAATCTTATGTATTTATATATCTAACATCCAAAGTTTGATATTTACACTCACAACACTTCGGTGTAAAAAACATATGCATGGAAAGATTATTTCACTTTTAAGAAGGCAGTGATTGTAATATTTTTGATGTGATATTAATTTTTGAGTAATATGCATGTAAATATAAATATTTAGCTGTCAGAATACATAAGACTTGTGTGGTATGCATGTAAATGCTACTGATAATTGTTGTGGTTTCATTTGCATTACAGTGGGTTCAATGTGACAAGTGTGAAGCCTGGCAACATCAAATTTGTGCTCTTTTTAATGGAAGAAGGAATGATAGCGGACAAGCTGAATATACGTGTCCCAATTGCTACATAGAGGAGATAGAAAAAGGCGAGCGCAAGCCTTTGCCTCAAAGTGCCGTTCTTGGGGCTAAAGATTTGCCGAGGACTCATCTTAGCGATCACATCGAACGCCGTCTCTTTCGAAGTCTGAAGCACGAAAGACAAGAGAGGGCGAGGCACTTTGGAAAAAGTGTTGATGAGGTGAATGTTTTTTTTTTTTTTAACTGCAAGTTTTATGAAATCTAATTGATACATTGTTCGCCCTCACAAATTTTATGTTTGCTGTATCGAAGTATTATAGTAATACATTCGAGTTTGATCTACTATGATTGTACAGAAACATATGCATTGCTTATGTAAGCTTTCTTTTTGTTATAGGTTTGCATTTGATTGGTATTTAGTCTGCCGATATCCTAGTTATTATTATTTATTATTATGTGGTTAAAATATTGTCACTAAATTCATAAATTTGTGCAAAAAGATTGGTTAATTTTGATAATGTCGACGTTCACCGATTGTATGGTCTCTACTTGTATTTTTTTCCCTTCACTATTCTTCTTTGTTAATTTTTTTCTCTTTGTGGAAGTGATGCATTTTGCATTGTTTCATCAAATAGTCATATTTGTTTTGAATCCTATTGATTGATGCATATCTTTAAATTTTGAGATGTCATATCTATTTGCTTATATTCAGGTACCTGGAGCGGAATCGCTTGTCGTGAGGGTCGTGTCATCAGTTGACAAGAAGTTGGATGTGAAACAGCGGTTTTTGGAAATTTTTCAGGAGGAAAACTACCCATCAGAGTTCCCTTATAAATCCAAGGTACATAAAATGTTGGAAAATTTACATACGTAGCATGCATTTCTTATTTATTTACAATTTTCACATTTAAATTTCCATATTTACGTGCGTAGCATATTGTTGGTTTAAACGTAGGCATGAAAATGTGTATTTTGCTTTTAAAAGTGGTAATAATGCCATTTGTTGAGTGCTATTTATTTAAATATGAAAGTTTAGGTGTGAAGTAAATGCATAAGAATTGTGTGCTATGTATGTAAATGCCACTAAAATGTTCTCTTATCATTTATTTCTAAGAGGAACTGTTAGCCCTGGGCAGACGTATGCAATTCATTTCCTGACACAGTGAAAAGAACAAGGAACATTTACATGTATACCACTCAATTCTTATGTATTTACATATCTAACACCCAAACATTAATTTTTACATATATGTTACCTTCCCTATGCATAAAAAAGGTGTATTTTACTTCTTAGAAGTTAAAATAGAGGCATTTCTAACTTGATACAAGAGATTTGGGTGGTATAAATATAAAAACCAAAGTTTAGGTCTTAGATATGTAATTACATAAGAATTGGGAGGTATGTATGTAAATTTCTCAAAGAATAATGGCGTAAAATGTTCGCCTGATTGGCATAAATACTCTTTTTGCAGGTAGTATTGCTGTTTCAGAAGATAGAAGGTGTAGAAGTATGCCTTTTTGGCATGTATGTCCAGGAATTTGGTTCAGAATGTCAATTCCCTAACCAACGGCGTGTGTACCTGTCTTATTTGGACTCGGTAAAATACTTCAGACCTGAAATAAGAACGGTAACTGGCGAAGCCCTGAGGACTTTTGTGTATCATGAAATTCTGGTACAATTTTCAACTTTTCATTTTTGGCATGCTTAGTTTTACCTTTAACTTTGCCCTTCTATAGAAAGATACCATTCAATTTTACTGTATTTTCATATCTGAACCTATACTTCAATTTTTACATATGTACCACCTTACCTTATGAATGACAAGGGGCATTTTTGATGTGATATGAAATATTGGGTGGTATAAATGTAGAAGTAAAGATGTAAATATATAGGAATTGGATGGTTTGTACGTAAATTCCTCCTATATTTTTTGTTTTGTTAACATCTGTTTTATTTTTTTCATGGGGTCTTTTCTTGGAATTTCATTTCTTCACTTTTATTCTGATTTTTTGCCGCTTTATTTGCAGATAGGTTATCTTGATTACTGTAAAAAACGTGGTTTCACAAGTTGCTATATATGGGCATGCCCTCCTCTTAAAGGTGAAGATTATATCCTATATTGCCATCCTGAGATTCAGAAGACTCCAAAATCTGACAAATTAAGAGAATGGTAAGTGAAGGTTTATTCTTAGTTTTTTATCGCATGCTCTTATGTTTCGGAAATTTACATACATACCAAGTAAAGTGTTGAAATAGTCCCAGACTGTTTACATGGGTCATTTTAGTTTGGCATATTAGATTTTGAACTCTTTAAATTGGGGCTGAAATGGCTCTCGTGGGGACTATTTCAGCTATATTAAAAGAATCTAGTTACTAAATTAACACTTTTATAGAATTGACACCTTTCTCCCACACAATTCTTATGTATTTACATGTCTAACACCCAAAGTTTGATATTTTCACTTATAACACCTTCATTTCATTATAGTATGCATTGAAAGTTGTATTTCATTTTTAAAAAAGTAGTGATTGTGGTTTTTTAATGCGATGTTAAGGAATTAAGTGTTATGCTTGTATATATGAATGTTCAGTTGTTAGATACGTAAAAAATAAGAATTATGTGGCATTTATATGTAGAATTTCTCAAAAGAATTTTATTTCTTCATACTTTTATGCATTACATCTTACTACATATATATAATGAGGAGAAGAAATAAAATAGGAATTCCTCCAAAATAGGAAGAGAAATAAAATAGGAATTCCTCAGTAATAAGAAAAAATAAAAATAAGAAATATCTAATAAAGAAAACACAATTAGTGAAATATATTCTGAAGAAAGGAAATGAATTCATTCATAATGTAGATTGGAACTTTCTGATGCTCCTCTCTCAAGCTGGGTTGTATATATTATACAAACCAAACTTGAATTTGAATTCATCATGATTGACCCTTATAGTGTTTTAGTGAGAATATTAATAGTATGAAGTTGTGTAGGGACATAACAAAGTTGGACAATTCCATGGGTAATATTTTCTGAGATGAAATGTCGGTCAATCTCAATGTGTTTTGTTATGTGATGATGCACATTATTTTTTTGTTATACTAATAGTTGTTTGGCTATTACTAAACATTTTAATTGTGTTTTTCATATAAACGTTAAGCTCCCTTAATAGTATTTAAAACCACATTCTCTTACATGTTCCTCTTGCAAGAGCACGATATTTAGATTATGCACTACTCCAAGAGACAAAGTTTGCTTTTTTTTTATTTCTCCCCCTGACGAGATTTCCTCGAATGTATGAACAACATCCGGTGATTGATTTCATATCAGTTACCTTTCTTGGCCAAGTAGCATCTGTGTAAATCTCAATCTTGTGTTGTCAGATCTTTTGAAGAGCAAACCATATCTAGGGTCATCTTTTAGTATCCCATTATTTGTTCACTGCTTTCAAATGACACTCGTATGGATTATTCATGCGTTAACTTACTCCACTGATTAAGTTTGTTATATCAGGTCTTGTGTGTGATAGGTAAAGTAGCTTGCCCACAAGTCATTGATATCTTCCTTTATCAACAAAACTACATTCTTCACTTTTGTTCAGCTTTTTATTAGAATCCATAGGTGTGTCAGCAGGTTTACATTCAAGCATGTCGGTTTCACTTAACAAATGCAAGATATACTTCATTTGGGATATGACAATTCCCTTCTTAAACCAAGCTACCTCTATTCCCAGAAAATATTGGAGATTCCTTTGGTCCTTGATCCCAAATTGTGTTGCAAACATCCTTTTTAGGCTGCTTTGAATCATCACATATTAAGATAATATCATCTACATGTACTATGAGAATATTAATTTTGCTTCTTGTATTGAATTTAACAAACAGTGTATGCTCAACCTGACACTGATGGTATCCGTTTGTATTCACAATCCTAGCAAACCTATCAAACCAATTATGAGGAGATTCCTTCAAGTCATATAAAGACTTCTTCAACTTACAAACCAACCTGTTCTTCAACTTATTTTTGAAACCTGGAGGTATGGTCATGTAAACTTCTTCATCAAGGTCTTCATTCAAGAATACATTTTTTATATCCATTTGGTGTAAAATTCAATCTTGGATTACTATAAGAAAAAATCATCACATATTAAGATAATATCATCTGCATATACTATGAGAATATTAATTTTGCTTCTAGTATTGAATTTAAATAAACAGTGTATGCTCAACCTGACACTGATGGTATCCGTTTGTATTCAAAATCCTAACAAACCTATCAAACCAAGCATGAGGAGATTGCTTCAAGTCATATAAAGACTTCTTCAACTTACAAACCAACATGTTCTTCGACTTATTTTTGAAACCTGGAGGTATGGTCATGTAAGCTTCTTCATCAAGGTCTTCATTCAAGAATACATTTTTTATATCCATTTGGTGTAAAGTTCAATCTTGGATTACTATAAGGAAAAATAGAGCCCAAATAGTATTGAGCTTGGTGACAGATTCTAGGTTTCCAGATAGCCAATCCCATATAACTGTGTGAAGCCTATAGCTACCAATATTGCTTTGAATCTCGCTACACTTTCATCTCATTTGTATTTAACCATGAATATCCATTTGCAACCTGCAATTTTTTTTCCATGGACAACTCTATAAGTGTTTTATTATTTTCTAGAGCCTGAATTTCTTTCTCAATTGCTTGTTTTTGCGTCGGAACCCTTATTGGTAACAACTTTCCATAAGCTACATATCTTCTGATTGTATGATCGGGGCACCTTCAATCAGGAGGTAAGGAATCCATACAATTATGATTATCAGTTGTAAGATTTGGTTCAGGGTCTTGATAGTTTCTGATTTTCATGGTGTCCTCTACATGCTCAGTGGTCATTTTCTTTCTGGTATATACACGAAGTTCTGATCACTAGTGCTAAGCTGAGGCTGAGTAGAGACAATTGAGGCAGTTTCAGTGACATAGTTGGGTTCTCAAGTGGAGTTGATTGAGTGGTAAAATTTGATCTAGCTGTTTGAGTGACATGGTTTGATTCAATTTGAGTGTTTTGGAGAAGATTCCAATTTTGATATTCCTCCGAGTTCTCCTGAATTTTAAATTTGGGAAAATAAGATTGATTCTTAAAGAAGGTTACATCCATGAAGTTATATATTTTCCTAGTAATTGGAGAGTAGCATATGTGTCCTTTTTGGTTGGAGTAATCGATGAAGATACATTTGAGGGTGACCAAGTTTGATGCGGCGTTGTTGGTGAATGTGAACAGAGGCGGAACCAAAGACTTTCAATGGTAAGTCGAAAGAAATAAAGTTGTTATGAAGGATAGAATTCTATGAGAGCATTACGAGTAATTTCAAGCTTTAGGACATGACTGCGCATTCTATTGATAAGATATGTGACTGAGTATGACTTCTCAAAAAAATGTTTAGCACATGATTAAGTCTCATAATGGCACATGTCACTTAAAGTAAATGTCTGTTCTTTCTCTCAGCAATCTCATTTTGTTGAGTATTCACACAAAAAATTATATGGATGATACCACGTTTGGAAAGATAAGGGTCAAGAATGAAATTGAAAAATTTCTCAGCATTATCAATTTTAAGAATTTGAATTTTGCTTTGGAATTGAGTAGGGATCATAGAATGAAAAGATTGAAGTATGGTGGTCCTTTTATATTTTTCTTTCATAAGAAATGTCGAAGTAGTTATAGTATAATCATCTATGAATGATAAAACCCATCACGTCATCGCGTCCTCTTTATTTTTTTACTTGGGAGGGTTCCCATATATCAGTGTGAATTGCAATAAAAGGATGTGAGGGCTTGTACTGTAGTTTAGAATATACATATCTGGTATGTTTGATACATTTCAAATTGATAGAAATTAGAATTTTTATTGATAAAGAAATGTGAATATTTTTTCAATATAAGCAAAATTTGATAGCTGAGGTGACAATGTTTTAACATGACTTAACTTTCAACTAAAATAAACTTGGAATTATTTATCAAAATTTGAACTTGACTCAGAAGTACGACTTGATGAATGAACTTGTCTATCAATGAGATTTTTTTTTTTAGCGGTTTTAAACCACTATGCATCTTAGCGTTGTTAACAACCTTCATCAAATCCAGTACTTGAAAATAAAAAAAAATTGAATAAAATTTAATCATAAATTTTAAGTCGCGAGTAAGTTTGTTAATTAAGAATAAATTGCAGTCTAATTTTGGAACATAAGGAACATAGGAAAGGTGATGATCCTTTGTCAATTCGACTGATCTAGTTCCTACTTTTTTTTTTTAGAAAGTAGCTCCTACTATTAGAGAGAATGAACTGTCCTTTGTTCGAATTGCAGAGTGACTGGTGCATGAGCTGTAATTTTTGGAGACATTGATATCTCCTGTCATGCCATATAAGGTTTAAGAGGCAACTATCCAAGATTTTAGTTTATTGCTTTTAACAATAAGTGCACGATGTAAGATACCTTAATATGTCAATGGACTAGTTGGTTGCTCAATAGAGGATTGTGATTCTTGTCCAGAATTGTAACCACGAACTAATATTTTATACAGCGTCTCAGTTTGCTCTTTATTAAGTAGACTAACTTCTATATTGTTGTTGGTTGTGACAACAATAATTGCACGATTCTCCCTATCACATCTTCTATTGGATGACTTTGAATCTGTAGGTTTTCCGTGTAATTTCTAACAGATTGTGTGATGTGATGTAAAAATATTAGTTAACGGATGGTAGGAAGGGGTTTAATTCTCATGATTCTGCCCATGACTTCATTTTGATAATTAGAACTTTCTTGAGGCTGAGAAGAAACTTGATGGTCCTCTTTTGTTCAGTAATTTTCATATACAAGACAAAGTTATGAGGGCATTTCCAGGAATAAACCTCATACAAATCGAGTTGCAGCCAATAGCGTGTGAGAGTGTTGAAATATTGAGTAACGCTCAGTTCCCCTTGTCATAGATTATGTAGTTTGGTATCAATCTCAAATAACTTTTAGAAGTTTGCGGTGCTAGAGTAGGTCTCACATGCAGCCTCTCATATCTCCTTTGTTGTCTCATAGAGCATGAAGTTTCTTTAATCCACGTGGTCATGGAATTTATTAACCATGACATAACCAAGTGGTCGTCAATTTCTCAAGCCTGATATTTAGAATCTTTGATTTATGGAGCTAAAATTTCACCTATAAGAAGTCCATCTTTCCCTCTATTGAATACATACATGAAGATGGAATGTGACTGTTGGAGAAAATTTTAGCCATGCAGTTTAAGGTAAGAGACTTAGTGAGATGAGTTATCAGGTATTATAGGTACTTAAGATTTTAGCTCGAATCTAGAGGTCACTTCTTAGGATGAAGATTATGAGGCCATGCCTTATTTAATCATGATAAGAATGTGAAGCCTGAATTGAGAAAACCTACTCCTTGAACGTCCGCAAGAGGAGTTCCCTTCATTCGACATGTGAGATGGAGGCTAGATCAAATCGAATTGTTCATTGCTTTAACAAACTGAAGGAGCAAGTCCTCTATTTTAATAGACCCCTCTCAGATCCAAGAAGAAAAAAGGGAGAATAAATCGCGTGCTCGTGCGTATGAGAGGAGATGCAGAGGACGTTTAGCACTTCTTCAAACTAGAAGTTTTTAGAGCATGAAGAAGATGAAGGAGACGAAGTCCTTGAATGTGAATGACAGATTTCTTGTCACTTTCATGCATTACACCTTGCCACATATATATGACGAGGAAAATAAACAAAATAGAAAATACTCCAAAAATTAAAAAAGAGAAAAACAGAAACATGAAATATCTAATAAAGGTAGCATGATCAGTGACGTGTATTATGAAGAAAGAAAATAAATTACTTCCTGATGCAGATTAACACTTTCCAGTAGCATATAAGTAACCCCTTATGTTTTTCTATGTTTGTGTTGATTTGCTCACCGATTCACCTAACTGACATATCTACACTTTTGCAGGTATTTATCAATGCTTCGTAAAGCCTCTAAGGAAAACATTGCTGTTGGTCTCACTAACTTATTCGATCATTTCTTCGTAACTATTGGTGAATGTAAGTCGAAAGTCACTGCAGCACGGTTGCCATATTTCGATGGTGACTATTGGCCGGGTGCCGCAGAAGATATAATAACTCAACTGCAGCAAGAAGAAGATGGTAGAAAGCAACAAAAGAAAGGGAAAACAAAAATTACGATTACAAAAAGGGCCTTAAAAGCTGCTGGCCATACTGATCTTGGTTGTAATGCATCTAAAGATGCACTTTTGATGCAGAAGGTATTATTCGAAGGAGAACTGGTTTTTTCTGTTTTTTTAATGGCTTGTTTAGGTTCAATTTCATTTTTTTGTTGCTGTTTTTATTTTATTTTTAAATTTTTAAAAATATATTTATTTAGCTNACTGCAGCAAGAAGAAGATGGTAGAAAGCAACAAAAGAAAGGGAAAACAAAAATTACGATTACAAAAAGGGCCTTAAAAGCTGCTGGCCATACTGATCTTGGTTGTAATGCATCTAAAGATGCACTTTTGATGCAGAAGGTATTATTCGAAGGAGAACTGGTTTTTTCTGTTTTTTTAATGGCTTGTTTGGGTTCAATTTCATTTTTTTGTCGCTGTTTTTATTTTATTTTTAAATTTTTAAAAATATATTTATTTAGTATATTTTTTAGATGTTTTTATTTATTTATTTTATAAACAAACTTACATGTTCTTGAAAACATTCAAAACAGTTCTTTGGTATTCTGAGTATTTTTAACGCAATCATACTTTAATCAAATAATCAAATATGTTTTGTTTCAAATGAAAACATAAATAAAATAAAATAAAAATAAATAGTAGAAAATAAAATATAAAAGTGATCTTGAAAAGGAGAGGAATGCCAAAATGGTCCTNTCATACTTTAATCAAATAATCAAATATGTTTTGTTTCAAATAAAAACATAAATAAAATAAAATAAAAATAAATATTAGAAAATAAAATATAAAAGTTATCTTAAAAAGGAGAGGAATGCCAAAATGGTCCCCTGACTCTTTGCAGGGCGCCATTTTAATCTCAAAGTTTATAGTAGTGTTAGTTTAGTTCCCAATCTTTTAATTTGAGTTGAAATAGTCCCCAAGAAAGACTATTTTAGCTCTCATTAAAACAATCCAGGGGCTAATTTAACACTTTTATATAAACTCTAGGACTAAATTGGCCCAACATAAATGGTTATGAGACTGTTTTGACACTTCATTTTTTTTTTCAAAATAATTTTTTCCATTGAAGGTGCTTAAGCNAACAATCCAGGGGCTAATTTAACACTTTTATATAAACTCTAGGACTAAATTGGCCCAACATAAATGGTTATGGGACTGCTTTGACACTTCATTTTTTTTTCAAAATAATTTTTTCCATTGGAGGTGCTTAAGCTTTTTTGCTTTTTGAAGATATTGTGCAATGGTATGTTTTTCTCTAATGCTACATCTTAATGTTCAGCTTGGCGAAACCATATCTCCCATGAAAGAAGATTTTATTATGGTCCATCTGCAGCATGCTTGCACACACTGCTGTGTTCTAATGGTGTCCGGAAATCGTTGGGTTTGTAATCAGTGCAAGAATTTCCAGATTTGTGATAAGTAAGTTTTCTTTTTGGGGTATTTACGTTCATACCACTCAATTCCTATGTGTTTACATATCTAACACTCAAAATTTTGTTTTTTACATTTATACCACTCAAATCTTTTTATATCTAATAAAAAAATAGTACCATTTTAACTTTTAAGAAGTGAAATACACATTTTCATGCATAGGGAAAGTGGTAAGTATATAAAAAAAAAATTGAAGTTTGGATTTTAGTTATGTAAATACATAGGAATTGAGTGGTATGTATGTAAATCTTCCAAAATTTCTTTCTTTTTTCAGCTTATATCTTTGTCATATTTATTCTGATTTCTTGCAAAGATCTGTTTTAGCCCTGGGAGCTAAATTTTCGCTTATTTGTTTTCCTTTAAATTTTTGGTTTGGGTACTTCGAAAACCTTTTGGGGTTATTAACTATTCTTTGGATTCACTAAATTTACTCTGTTGAGTATAGCTCATCTCTTCATAAAGCTTCGCCGAGTTTGCCGAACACCCTTTTTTCGAATCTCCTTATGCAATTTTATAATTAAAATTTATTTTTTTGAAATGATTGGAGTATTTTTTTTAAAATGATCTTTTTACATGAATGAACAACTTGATGAACATATTCTCTATAAGTCCCCATCATTTTACATATTATAATGCAATATCTTCCAGGTGCTATGAGGCAGAACAAAAACTTGATGACAGGGATAGGCATCCTATCAACAGCAGGGAAACCCATAATCTCTACCCCGTAAGTTACCCCTCTCGAACCACACCCATTTTTAACTCAATCAACTATTTAACTTTATTCATCCGTATAAAATGATTTGAGCAGATTGAAATTACCGATGTTGTCGCTGATACGAAAGATAAAGACGAGATTGTTGAGAGCGAGTTTTTTGATACAAGACAGGCCTTTTTGAGTCTTTGCCAAGGAAACCATTACCAGTACGATACGTTAAGAAGGGCCAAGCATTCTTCGATGATGGTGCTGTATCACCTTCATAATCCGACCGCGCCTGCATTTGTGACGACTTGCAATGTGTGTTACCATGACATTGAAACCGGCCAGGGATGGCGGTGCGAGGTTTGCCCAGATTTTGATGTATGCAATTCATGTTATCAAAGAGATGGTTCTATCGATCATCCTCATAAGTTAACGAATCATCCTTCCAATGCTGATCGCGACGCGCAAAGTCAAGAAGCTAGACAGAAACGAGTACTGCAGGTACGTTGTTTGCACTTCTAAAGACCTTCATGTTTTAGGGAAATTTACATGCATACTACAAAATTCTTATTTGTTTATGTACTTAAACACCCAAATTTTAATATTTACACTTATAATACCTTGGTGTCATAAACTTATGAATGAAAATGTGTGTTTCTATTTTGAAAAAGATAGTCGTGGTGGTATTTTTGATGTGATGTTAAAGATTTGAGAGGTATTCATGTAAATATGAATTTTTTAAGAGTTAGATATCTAAATACATAAATAATTGTGTGGTATGTTATCTCCTATGAACTATTCATATAATCATCATCATCCATCTTCTAAGTGGATGTTCCACCACCTATCATAAATGCTCAAACTGACCGAGCCTTTTTTTTTATTATTTTACATTATATGATGATGTGTATGTCAGACGGAACCTTAAATTTGTTGATTTCCTGTTATACATTTGTTAGTTTTTTTGGGGCATTTGCATAGCACATAATTCTTATATATTTACATATATCACACCTAAACTTTTATCTTTACACGCATAGCACTAAAATTTTTAATATCACATCAAAAATAGTGTTATTATCATTTTTTTAAACCGAAACTCATATTTTCATGCATACGTTTAAAACATCAAAGTGCTGTGTTTGTACATATGAAAGTTTAGCTAGAAGATATGTAAATACATAAGAATTGCGTGCTACCGCTACTCGAGTAAATTTCCCTTTTTTTTTTTTTTTGATATGTATTTATATATCCAACACCTTTACATTCATATTTACAGTCATATCACTCAAATACTCAACATCATTTCAAAAACATCACCATCATTGTCTTTTTAATAGTGAAATACACATTTTCATGCATTGATTTCTGTTTAAGCNTTGATTTATGGAGCTAAAATTTCACCTATAAGAAGTCCATCTTTCCCTCTATTGAATACATACATGAAGATGAAATGTGACTATCGGAGAAAATTTTAGCCATGCAGTTTACGGTAAGAGACTTAGTGAGATGAGTTATCAGGTATTATAGGTACTTAAGATGTTAGCTCGAATCTAGAGGTGACTTCCTAGGATGAAGATTATGAGGCCATGCCTTATTTAATCATGATAAGAATGTGAAGCCTGAATCGAGAAAACCTACTCCTTGAAGTCCGCAAGAGGAGTTCCCTTCATTCGACATGTGAGATGGAGGTTAGATCAAATCGAATTATTCACTGCTTTAACAAACTGAAGAAGCAAGTCCTCTATTTTAATAGACCCCTCTCAGTTCCAAGAAGAAAAAAGGGAGAATAAATCGCGTGCTCGTGCGTATGAGAGGAGATGCATAGGACGTTTAGCACTTCTTCAAACTCAAAGTTTTTAGAGCATGAAGAAGACGAAGGAGACGAAGTCCTTGAATGTGAATGACAGATTTCTTGTCACTTTCATTCATTACACCTTGCTACATATATATGACGAGGAAAATAAACAAAATAGAAAATACTCCGAAATTTAAAAAAGAGAAAAACAGAAACATGAAATATCTAATAAAGGTAACATGATCAGTGACGTGTATTATGAAGAAAGAAAATAAATTACTTCCTGATGCAGATTAACACTTTCCAGTAGCATATAAGTAACCCCTTATGTTTTTCTATGCTTGTGTTGATTTGCTTACCGATTCACCTAACCGACATAATCTACACTTTTGCAGGTATTTATCAATGCTTCGTAAAGCCTCTAAGGAAAACATTGCTGTTGGTCTCACTAACTTATTCGATCATTTCTTCGTAACTATTGGTGAATGTAAGTCGAAAGTCACTGCAGCACGGTTGCCATATTTCGATGGTGACTATTGGCCGGGTGCCGCAGAAGATATAATAACTCAACTGCAGCAAGAAGAAGATGGTAGAAAGCAACAAAAGAAAGGGAAAACAAAAATTACGATTACAAAAAGGGCCTTAAAAGCTGCTGGCCATACTGATCTTGGTTGTAATGCATCTAAAGATGCACTTTTGATGCAGAAGGTATTATTCGAAGGAGAACT
>JXCR01122919.1:12645-24196 GCA_002079205.1 Phalaenopsis hybrid cultivar | reverse complement strand
AGAATTGGCACGTTTGTCTGTAAATGCCCATTATTGTTGTCTAATTGCGGATGTATGAGCTATATTATAAACCCTAAATCATATGAGATAACTTCAAATAAAATAAATAAAAAACAATGTGTGTAAATAACTTTAGTCAATATAATTTAATAATAATAGCTATTTGTGCATACGCATAGGCTTACATACATTTATCCTCTTCAGCTCCACATCAGCATGTTTTGATTATATGAGTTTAAAACATTTTATGATTTTATGGAAGATTTGCATACATACCTCTTATTTCCTTACTATTTACATGTTCAGCCGCATGTCAATCCAAAATTGAATTTTTTTTAAGCACACGAAAATTAAAATACTAAATGAATCTTATGAGCTTAATGGATCGAGTCAACCGATTGTACATTCAATGGTCTTACACCAACTCTTTCGATATCGTATTCATTAGTTGTGCCTTTGGAATTGACAAGCTTCGGAGTAAGCACTTTAGCAATCTTATGTGTTTCTCAAAGCAAGTCTATCCAATCTTAATCTTCAAACTAGTTCTTCTGGTAAAAATCCCTACACTACTCGAGTTGTCTGATAACTACTTGGCTACATTAATGAGCTCAACGAGCAATTTTCCAAGACAAAATAATGATAAATGTAGTTTGTCAACGTACATATCAACGAGTATTAACAACATGACAATACACACCAGTTGTATTGTCGAGAATAAGTCTGCTCAGACTCCGTACTACATAGCCAATAAACTAGTTTTATAGTTTTACACCACTCAAAGCAATAAAATAAAAATAAAAAATAACACTTATCTTAACTTGTTTAGTCACTGCACAAAGTTGTTATAAAATATCAATATTAAATTTTCAGAAAGCCGGACTCCTCGCAGTTGTCAAGATTCTCGCCGTCATTTCTTGTAATTTCGGGGCATTTACACACATAACACCAAATTCTTATGTATTCACACATACATTACCCAACTATGTTATCTCACATCAAAAATATCATCATTTTATTTCAAGATGTCACCTTTAGTGCGAAGGTAAGGCAGCATGTATCTAAAAATTGAACTTTATGTATTAAATAGGATATTTATATGATTATCATCATTATTTTCTCCCTATTGTTCTCATAACATAAAAATATCAATTAAAGAGTACCCTAAACCCTATAAATAGCCGGCGAGGCAGAGCCACCACGAATAAGTAATGGAAGTGCGANTTTACATATCTAACACCCAAAATTTTGTTTTTTACATTTATACCACTCAAATCTTTTTATATCTAATAAAAACATAGTACCATTTTAACTTTTAAGAAGTGAAATGCACATTTTCATGCATAGGGAAAGTGGTAAGTATATATAAAAAAAAATTGAAGTTTGGGTTTTAGTTATGTAAATACATAGGAATTGAGTGGTATGTATGTAAATCTTCCAAAATTTCTTTCTTTTTTCAGCTTATATCTTTGTCATATTTATTCTGATTTCTTGCAAAGATCTGTTTTAGCCCTGGGAGCTAAATTTTCGCTTATTTGTTTTCCTTTAAATTTTTGGTTTGGGTACTTCGAAAACCTTTTGGGGTTATTAACTATTCTTTGGATTCACTAAATTTACTCTGTTGAGTATAGCTCATCTCTTCATAAAGCTTCGCCGAGTTTGCCGAACACCCTTTTTTCGAATCTCCTTATGCAATTTTATAATTAAAATTTATTTTTTTGAAATGATTGGAGTATTTTTTTTAAAATGATCTTTTTACATGAATGAACAACTTGATGAACATATTCTCTATAAGTCCCCATCATTTTACATATTATAATGCAATATCTTCCAGGTGCTATGAGGCAGAACAAAAACTTGATGACAGGGATAGGCATCCTATCAACAGCAGGGAGACCCATAATCTCTACCCCGTAAGTTACCCCTCTCGAACCACACCCATTCTTAACTCAATCAACTATTTAACTTTATTCATCCGTATAAAATGATTCGAGCAGATTGAAATTACTGATGTTGTCGCTGATACGAAAGATAAAGACGAGATTGTTGAGAGCGAGTTTTTTGATACAAGACAGGCCTTTTTGAGTCTTTGCCAAGGAAACCATTACCAGTACGATACGTTAAGAAGGGCGAAGCATTCTTCAATGATGGTGCTGTATCACCTTCATAATCCGACCGCGCCTGCATTTGTGACGACGTGCAATGTGTGTTACCATGACATTGAAACCGGCCAGGGATGGCGGTGCGAGGTTTGCCCAGATTTTGATGTATGCAATTCATGTTATCAAAGAGATGGTTCTATCGATCATCCTCATAAGTTAACGAATCATCCTTCCAATGCTGATCGCGACGCGCAAAGTCAAGAAGCTAGACAGAAACGAGTACTGCAGGTACGTTGTTTGCACTTCTAAAGACCTTCATGTTTTAGGGAAATTTACATGCATAGTACAAAATTCTTATTTGTTTATGTACCTAACACCCAAATTTTAATATTTACACTTATAATACCTTGGTGTCATAAGCTTATGAATGAAAATTTGTGTTTCTATTTTGAAAAAGATAGTCGTGGTGTTATTTTTGATGTGATGTTAAAGATTTGAGAGGTATTCATGTAAATATGAATTTTTTAAGAGTTAGATATCTAAATACATAAATAATTGTGTGGTGTGTTATCTCCTATGAACTATTCATAAAATTATCATCATCCATCTTCTAAGTGGATGTTCCACCACCTATCATAAATGCTCAAACTGACCGTGCCTTTTTGTTTACATTATATGATGATGTGTATGTCAGACCGAACCTTAAATTTGTTGATTTCTTGTTATACATTTGTTAGTTTTTTTTGGGGCATTTGCACAGCACATAATTCTTATATATTTACATATATCACACCTAAACTTTTATCACATCAAAAATAGTGTTATTATCATTTTTTTAAACCGAAACTCATATTTTCATGCATACGTTTAAAACATCAAAGTGCTGTGTTTGTACATATGAAAGTTTAGCTAGAAGATATGTAAATACATAAGAATTTGTGTGCTACCGCTACTTAAGTAAATTTCCCTTTTTTTTATTTTTTTTTTATATGTATTTATATATCCAACACCCATACATTCATATTTAGAGTCATATCACTCAAATACTCAACATCATTTCAAAAACTTCACTATCATTGTCTTTTTAATAGTGAAATACACATTTTCATGCATTGATTTCTGTTTAAGTGTAAATATCAAACTTTGGGTATTAGACATGTGAATACATAAGAATTGTGTGGTATGAATGTAAATTTTCCTACTTTTCCTTACTTTTTAGAACCATTCATCATATCAATTGTGGAGTAACTTTCTTCTCATGTAACTCGTGACTCGCACAGCTACGGAAAATGCTCGATCTTCTGGTTCATGCTTCTCAATGCCGTTTCCCGCATTGTCAATATCCCAATTGCCGCCGAGTCAAAGGACTTTTTCGCCATGGCATAAACTGTAAAATTCGTGCTTCAGGAGGTTGTGTGCTCTGCAAGAAGATGTGGTATGTGTTGCAACTTCATGCCAGGGCCTGCAAGGAATCAGAATGCCATGTTCCTCGCTGCAAGTAAGCTCACTCATCTCCTAAATATAAAATTTTGTTTGCAGAAATTCATTTTCCTACTTTTTAATGATTTTATATTAGTGAAGTGTCATAATAGTCCTTTGACATTGGTCCCTATAGTGATTACTAGGAATTATTTCAACTCATATTAAGAAAGGCTCGGGACTAAATTAATACTTATATAAACTCTGGGACTAAAATAGCTTCATTTCAAACAATCAGGGGACCATCATTTTTGACATTTATAAACTCAATTCNCAGAATGCCATGTTCCTCGCTGCAAGTAAGCTCACTCATCTCCTAAATATAAAATTTTGTTTGCAGAAATTCTTTTTCCTACTTTTTAATGATTTTATATTAGTAAAGTGTCATAATATTCCTTTGACATTGGTCCCTATAGTCATTACTAGGATTTATTTCAACTCGTATTAAGAAAGGCTCGGGACTAAATTCATACTTTTATAAACTCTGGGACTAAAATAGCTTCATTTCAAACAATCAGGGGACCTTTTTTGACATTTATAAACTCAATTATGTATTGATTATGCTTCGCATTTAGGGATTTGAAAGAGCATCTTAAGAGGCTGCAGCAGCAGTCGGAGTCGAGGCGGCGGGCGGCAGTGATGGAAATGATGAGACAGCGAGCAGCGGAGTTGCAGGGAACGGACGAATAACTGTACAGTTCGATATTTTATAGACAAAATACTGTGAGAGAGAGAGAGAGAGAGCNGAGTTGCAGGGAACGGACGAATAACTGTACAGTTTGATATTTTATAGACAAAATACAGAGAGAGAGAGAGAGCGAGGACGAAGCTCTGCTTTCTTCCAGAAGGAAAGAAGTTGATGGAATGGGAAAGATGAGAGCTGCAGCTTTCTCATCTGGGATTTCTGTGGATTCTAACCCATTCTATACCAACCTTGCAAAGCAAAAAGGGAAGAACTTTCGGGTTTAATTGTTCGAATCGCGGAGGGATGAGATTTGCAATTCTTTGATTTATCAGGCATGGCATTGCATTGCATTGCCTCCACTTAATAGGGTAGCATTTGTAATATAAAAAATTTGTTTTTTTTTTTTTTGTAATTTTGTATTTTGGTAGTGAGCCCTGTAATTTCTTTTAGTTGTTCATCTGTCATTTCATGATTTAGGAAGGGAATGAAGGGGGGAAGACAGCCTGTAGTTATTTTATGCTGTCCCTTTTTTTTTTGTAGAATGATTTCCCATTAAATGATAAAATAAAATATGTTGTTTTGCTATTTTAGATCATTATAAACTCTTATTCTCTCTTTAGCTTTTATTTTTATTAATGTGAATGATAATTAATTTTAGGTACAATTACATCCAGACCACCCAAAATTTTTTTATTTACAAATCAACCGCCCTCTTTCATCCATTTTTCAAGTTCTCACTCAAATATTAAAATTCCCCCGTACCCATAATTTTCATTTTTATCAAATTCTCAACAGTTTGATTGTGGCTTGCATAAATATATCTGTTTGGCAGTGGTTAATTTGTAAATATTATTATTTAAGGCGATCTGCATGTAATTATCCCTTAATTTTANACTGCAGCAAGAAGAAGATGGTAGAAAGCAACAAAAGAAAGGGAAAACAAAAATTACGATTACAAAAAGGGCTTTAAAAGCTGCTGGCCATACTGATCTTGGTTGTAATGCATCAAAAGATGCACTTTTGATGCAGAAGGTATTATTCGAAGGAGAACTGGTTTTTTCTGTTTTTTTAACGGCTTGTTTGGGTTCAATTTCATTTTTTTGTTGCTGTTTTTATCTTATTTTTAAAATTTTAAAAATATATTTATTTAGTGTATTTTTTAGATGTTTTTATTTATTTATTTTATAAACAAATTTACATGTTCTTGAAAACATTCAAAACAGTTCGTTGGTATTCTGAGTATTTTTAACGCAATCATACTTTAATCAAATAATCAAATATGTTTTGTTTCAAATAAAAACATAAATAAAATAAAATAAAAATAAAGATTAAAAAATAAAATATAAAATTAATCTAAAAAAGGAGAGGAATGCCAAAATGGTCCCCTGACTCTTTGGAGGGCACCATTTTAATCTCAAAGTTTATAGTAGTGTTAGTTTAGTTCCCAATCTTTTAATTTGAGTTGAAATAGTCCCCAAGAAAGACTATTTTAGCTCTCATTAAAACAAGCCAGGGGCTAATTTAACACTTTTATATAAACTCTAGGACTAAATTAGCCCAACATAAATGGTTATGGGACTATTTTGACACTTCATTTTTTTTTCAAAGGAATTTTTTCCATTGAAGGTGCTTAAGCTTTTTTGTTTTTTGAAGATATTGTGCAATGGTATGTTTTTCTCTAATGCTACATCTTAATANACAGCCTGTAGTTATTTTATGCTGTCCCTTTTTTTTTTGTAGAATGATTTCCCATTAAATGATAAAATAAAATATGTTGTTTTGCTATTTTAGATCATTATAAACTCTTATTCTCTCTTTAGCTTTTATTTTTATTAATGTGAATGATAATTAATTTTAGGTACAATTACATCCAGACCACCCAAAATTTTTTTATTTACAAATCAACCGCCCTCTTTCATCCATTTTTCAAGTTCTCACTCAAATATTAAAATTCCCCCGTACCCATAATTTTCATTTTTATCAAATTCTCAACAGTTTGATTGTGGCTTGCATAAATATATCTGTTTGGCAGTGGTTAATTTGTAAATATTATTATTTAAGGCGATCTGCATGTAATTATCCCTTAATTTTAATCTTAGGAGAAGCTATTTACATGCATGTAACACAATTTTTATGTATTTACATATCTCTAACCTAAATTTTCATATTTACATTGCACATTGGTGTTTTAAACCTATACATGAAAAAATTGTATATTTCACTTTTAAATAGTCATAATAGTGTTTATTTCTTATGTGATATTAAGGATTCTAGTGCTATGTGAGTAAATATGAAAGGTTAGGTGTGTGATGTGTAAATATATAAGAACTGTGTGTTATATATGTAAATGCCCCCAAGCAAAGAGATTGAAGTAAGACAAATAAGAAAAGCCTCCCACTAGATCAATCACTAAGGATCAAATTCACAACAATTGATTTATTTCATGACAAAATATGTTAAAAATATATATTTGGAGCCATAGAAGCCAACAAGAAATAAGGGCATGAGATAAGTGGAGTTTGATCTTTCGGGGTTGGCTATGGTCATCCGTTCTTTTGCTTTTGTTATGGATGCTCTTACTGAGCATTTACATGAGGATGTTTCTTGGTATATGTTTTTTATTGTTGATATCCTTGTTGTGGATGAGACTGGAGGGTGTTTCGCTGCAACTTGCAAGTAAGATTTAAGTTAAATAGGATTTATTAAATTCGGTAAATTCAGATTTATTAAATCGAAATATTATTAAATCTGAAATAATTTTTGGTTCAATTAAGGTTAAATCCAGTTAAGTCCATTTGATGTGTATGAGTTGTTTGGTACATGATTTATGTAGGATTTAAGTTGAATCCGACAAAAAGAGTCTGTAAATCCTGCAGGTTCTTAAAGCTTGTTTTTGCTCCATTTTCCTTAAATCTGGGATTACCCAAATCCCATAGGAAGCAAGATTTACAGGATTTATTTACGAGATTTATAGAATTTAAAGTTTGTGGGATAAATTAAGGTACTTAACATAATCTATTTGAGGTGTTTGGCTCAATTAAGATTAAATCCATTTAAATTCATTTCAGATGTTTAATATAAATCTATTTAAAATATTTTTTTCCTGCACTCAATCCATTAAATCTAAGTAATAAGTTGATTTAGTAAATCCAAATTTAATAAATGGAACAACCAAAATTGGATTGAACTTAACGACGGATTATCTAATTTTTTTTTGTGTTTGACTAGATTTTAGTTAAATCTGGCTTACATTCTATTAAAAAGATCATACCAAACACCCTCATAATTTATGGAGGTCGACATTGGAGTTCAATGGCCTTCATGCAAGTAGATCTTGATTTGAATATATGAAATGTAATTTTAGTAGTAGTAGTTTTGGTGACAAAGTTGTAACTACGGGTGATTAAACCATTAAAAATGTGTGAACTTTTTAGATATCTTGGGTCTCTCGTTCAAAGTTTAGGTGGTATAGATGGGGATGTGATTAGTAGATTTCAAGTTGGTTGGTTGAAGTGGAGAAATGCATTTGGTCTATTGTGTGATAGAAAATATTGCTTCGACTTAAAGGAAAATTTTATAAGAAGCTGGTGAGACTTGCAATGTTCTATGGAGTTTGTCTTTAGATTAAGCGATTGTTCAGTTGAAAGCGGGAATTAGTTTGAATTGGTTTTTAATAAATCTTACAAATTTGAAATTATCAAATCTAGAGGTATGTGTCAAATCCAAAATAGGATTTAGTTCAAAGAACAATAATCGTTTCGAAATTGATTCTAAGTTTGACTCACACATGAAACTCGAGTTAAAATGAACATCTCAAAAAATGAGCCAAAATTTTGGATCAAATTTATTTGAAACCTACATATCAAATTTATTTAGAATCTACATCATCTCTGCTCGAATTTGTTTCGTTCAGCATATCTTAGTAATGTTATTTATGTTGAAGATCATTAAACTGTCAAATATTGACTCCTAATTGATTAAGGCGCCTCCTTCTAATATGCATTCCACTGTAGCTACANTTGGGGAAGTTAATTACTGTGTAGTTGTGCTAATACGTTAATGTTGTCTTTGATAATGAATGATTTGACTATTGTTTTGATAGGAAATGAATGGTAGGTCAATTCAATAATTTAATGAATTATATAATATAGCGCTTATTTTTTTATAAACAATCATTACTTTATATATTATTGTCAGGCTTTATTTTCATGCATAATCATTTACTTATATATTATTGTCCCGTTAAATTTAGAGTTGGTTTGACCCCTCAAATAACCAACCTAAGCCTCTAATAATTGTTGAAGTGTTTGATTTGGGCTTTGTTAGACTCGGATATGATGAAATTTGGTATTATTCGGTTCATCTCGTTGAGTTTGTCAGTTTAACTTTAAGTTTGCACAAATTCAAGCTCTACATGATTATTTGGTATAAAATAAAACTTTTCTGGTAAAATAATATCTCGAGTTTCATGCCAAATACCTCATGTTTATGACAAATGATGATTTACTTGATGACTAATCAACAACACATTTCTTTTAACCAAACATCATTATCATGTAGCTTAATAAGACATTAAATTCATTAAATTTTGAAGAAAAAAAACTCTAGTTTAATTTATTATGACTTATAATCATAATATTTAGATAATAAAGGGAACTTTCATTGAAAAGATTTATATTAATCCCCTNATTGGGGAGTTAATTACTGTGTAGTTGTGCTAATACGTTAATGTTGTCTTTGATAATGAATGATTTGACTATCATTTTGGTAGGAATGAATGGTAGATCAATTCAATAATTTCATGAATTATATAATATAGCGGTTATTTTTTATAAACACTCATTTATTTATATATTATTGTCCGGCTTTATTTTTCTGCATAATCTTAGAGTTCCAAATAACTAATCTAAGCCTCTAATAATCGTTTAAGTGTTTGATTTGGGCTTTATTAGACTCGGATATGATCAAATTTGGTATTATTTGGTTCATCTCGTTGAGGTGGTCAGTTTAACTATAAGTTTGCACAAATTCGAGCTCTACATGATTTTTGGTCTAACATAAAACTTTTCTGCTAAAACAATATCTCTAGTTTCATGCCAAATACCTCATATTTATGACAAATGATGATTTACTTGATGACTAATCAACAACACATTTCTTTTAACCAAACATCATTATCATGTAGCTTAATAAGATATTAAATTCATTAAATTTTGAAAAAAAAAAACTCTAGTTTAATTTATTATGACTTATAATCATAATATTTAGATAATAAAGTGGAACTTTCATTGAAAAGATTTATATTAATCCCCATCATGATGGGGATGGTTCTAATTTCTTAATTTTAAGGTTTTATAGAATCTTTTTTAATATTTAATATTTCATAGTTTCCATGTTTTGTTGACCTAAAACAATTTTATATAACAAAATTATATGAGATAAATGATCATGAATAATTATTAATCAATTTCTAATAAATTCAAAAATATAATTTGTCAAAAGAATATAGTTTCATGCTTTTGAAGAAAATATCTTTTTCCACTAAAGAGCAACAAAAGCATGATCTTGGGTAGTAGTAATTTGAGAGAGAATAAATATAAAAAATGCTTAGCACTAAGATGCCTAAGACCAAGATGATTTTTTATCTTATTAAAAGCACTTATTAATATTAATTATTTGAAGTCAATATATGCCTCTTTTGTTAATGGAAATTAGGCTCAATATTATTTAAAAAGACTAATTTTGTTCAATATAATTAAAATATGAAAAATTCATGCATACCCCAACCAAAGTGTTGCTCAGTCAAATCTTAACACCAAAAGAAATTAAAGCCCTTGTTGAACTCCATCAATAACTCCCACTAGCCATCATGGTTTGGCATTGAAACACCATATATAACTTTAGCAAAAAAATAGCTGTGTATTTAAAAAAGTCCTCAGCTACCCTCATGTGTCTATTTATTCGATGACCATCTACCGGCAAACTGGTTAGAGGGGGATTCGAACGTGTGACTTGAGGGGAATCACAATCTTCAAGGAGGCTGCTCTATAAACAGTTCTGGNTTAAAGCCCTTGTTGAACTCCATCAATAACTCCCACTAGCCATCATGGTTTGGCATTGAAACACCATATATACCTTTAGCAAAAAAATAGATGTGTATTTAAAAAAGCCCTCAGCTACCCTCATGTGTCTATTTATTCGATGACCGTCTACCGGCAAATTGGTTAGAGGGGGATTCGAACCCGTGACCTGAGGGGANATGTATATATATATATATATATATATATATATATATATATATATATATATACATACATATTTATTCATATTTTGTCTCTAAGTGAAAAGCCAATCGCAGACCCCATACAAATCCGTAAAAAAAATGTACTCATGAATAAGCTAGTGTAGCTATGGTGACAAACAATACTATAAATATAATAGTGGTAAATATTCATCATTTATCGATCTTGGACAACCCTAACAACCTCAGTGGGGTGTTAGTGTTCAAATTTTGACTTATTGTTATCTGCTCTAAGGAAATCTGAGTAAAAAATAAAACCAGTCAATTTTCAAGCAGTAATTGTAGTTTCGTATTAAGAAAAAGTTATTCTTACGGATTATTTAGACTTTATGATACCTCTTCCTAATATTGTATGAACCTGTAGCAACTCCAACCATATTGCGGACATATTTTATTTCATATTTTGTTTTCAACTCTAAACCTAATCAGATAATTAAACATTATTGTCGTTGCAACCCCTTACGCAATTGACAACACACCTGGAAATATGTTCGTATAAGAAAATATTTCATGTGATGTAAGAGTTTTCACTGCATCCTCCAGTGCGAAGTCTAATTTCCACAGTTAAAATGAAAATTCACTTTGAAACCATTTTTAACAATTTCAAAATGGAAATTCACATCAAAATCTAGATTCTATTGCGCAATTCTCAATTTGACAATGCAAATGAGATTTCAAAGTGAATTTTCATTTTAGAATTGTCAACTTAGAGTTTGATGTGAATTTTTATATTGATATTTTTTTCTTTTTTTACAAAGCTTGAGATGAAGACAACGATACAACATTCTATGAATAAGCTACGGTTTCTCTCGTGGTTTCACTCCTAAAAACCCCGACTTCATAATTTTGAGTTTTCTGCCCACTAGAACTGACACATCGAGACCCTGCCTCTGGATCTTGATGACAGACAACAGAGAACAACATTTTTCAAGCTAAGCTCTCAATATATTTTGAGGCATATTGTAGAATATAGGGCTTATATATATA
>JXCR01122903.1:0-11021 GCA_002079205.1 Phalaenopsis hybrid cultivar | reverse complement strand
AGCCAACTTTTTTCTCTGACTCCAATGATGTCAATCATTGATTATAACATATTTTGAATCACCGCTATTTTATTTCTCTCTTCAATGTATTTTCTTTTTCGTGATTGATTTTGTTCATTTTTCTTTTTTTTATTTTCAAAGGAGTCGTCAGTTTGTTATCATCATGTACTTTTCTTTTTCAAATAAATCTATCTTTAGATCATGCGAATGATCAGGAGAAGAGAGAAAACATAAAAGACGGACATACGACAAACAAGAGAAAGAACGTGGAGAGCCTACATGCGTCAAGTATATGCGCCCAAAAAAGATCAGTCGAAAGCACCTTGGACCAATATCCTCGAAAGAATACATACGTAGACTACTCACAACCAGATATTCGGGTGTGATTGCTTGTTTTGAGGTCTAGAGTGCTCACAAAGGGATTTATCTCACTTTATTAATTACATCTTTGGGGTTGCCCAAGAAAACTCTTATCCATGGAGTCTTACTTACATTAGTGGTGATGACTAGCACAAAACAATGAAAGGATGGTTATCTCACATGGGAATACTCTGATGCTTTCAAAGCTCCCGCTAAGCCACGGGGCGGTGAGTCGGTCTCCCGCGGTCCCTACGTGGGTAACATACTTATTAGCATATGGAGCCTGCGAATAATCGAATCATCCCGATGGGAAATCCTGATGTGTCGAAGCACGTTGGGATCATAAAATCATATGACAAATTGTTGGATCCTAAATGGGTGGCAGCTTATCGGCAATCAGGCCATTGAGATGATACCAACAAAAGTAACAAGAGCGATAGGGCTCAACAATAGTACTCAAAGGAAGGAATGAGTAATCCTTAAAAGGTAGATGTAGTCGGGTCAAGGTACCATAATCTCGTCATTCCAAACTACTAGGAACCTAAGTCTACCTAGTCATGAAGATAGTCGACCCAACACATGCAGGGATCCTCAATCAACAATCTCTGAATTGCGTCGTACATGAGGACCTCAGTAGCCCTAAGCTCGAAGGAAGGAAACTTTATCTTATGACTATCACGTAGAGCTCAAAGAGGTGAGACTTATATCTGTCGAACTGGTGATGATGCTGCTGGAAAGGAGAAAGGGAGATTCAGCTGCATAGCTGGAAACACTCACAACAAAAGAAATTACACTCCGTCTGGGTTGGGGAGTCTTCTAACTACATAAGCGCACCAAACAACTCCTTAAGTAGAGAATCTATGTTGGGTCAGTCGGGTTGGAGAAGCACAAAAGGTTTTTCCTCGAAATATGCAAATGATGCAATTATCTAAAGTGATCCTTAGATATTGAGAATCCCCACTTGGGTTATGTTCATGCAATGCATGCCGTTTTAAAACCGGCCTGAATGCCATGTAGGAAAATAAAAGTCTGATTTTAAAAATCCTGAATCTTTTAATCCAAAATTTTAATTTATCTTAAATAATTTATTATGATTTTTTTATGTAGAAAAAATTATAATATTAAGGTTCTAAAAAGCCTAAATTATAATTTTTGTGACATCCCAGATAAACCAAAAAGAAATAAGAAAAACAATATAAGCATGCAGGCACAGATAGGAAGTAAAAGCACTCTAAAGTATATAAAAGAGGACAGTGTTGCTGGGTCGACGACATACCATAGGAAAAAGCAAGAAAGGCGGTCGGACTCTGCATATAAATGCCTGAACCTGATCTATACAAAAATAGAGAATTCAGACTTAAGTTACGGGACATGAGCTACCACTCTTGGTCTCTATCGTGTGGTTCGATGCGTCGTTTGCCTCAAAACTCATGTTTTTACCTTATTTTCGATACATACTCGGCTTATGGACTATCAAATACGTTTGAAAGAGAAAATAAAAACTCGACATGCATGAAAAATAACATTAGCGGGAAAGCCAACAAACATGCAACGTATAATGAGTCGTACATTTTCATCATGTTTTTTTTCCATCTTTGGGCAATGTGACAAATAAGAGCACAACTTTGCGTGCACTTGGGAGCATTTGCATGCAATAGCATTTTTGGCCATGTTGAATCTCTTAGGGAAAAGTAGAGCGAATGGTGATGATCACCATGACAATAAGATGTAAAGTGGACTCCTTTAGGATGTGAGGAATGAATCTGACCAAATTAATGGAACACTTGAGACAAAGCTTTGGAGTGAACGGATAGAATACATTTGGAATGATGAAATCTTGGTGGTAATATTGTCGGAATAGGACTACATATTTGGACCTTATTTTAAATATCTATATATTATTAATTAAATTATCTGAAATCCTTAGAGGCTGCATCTCACTATCCTCCCAAAAATATATATATATAATTTATTATGTATTACATAAATATCATACCAAACTGTCTCAATACGTTGTATCAAAAAATTAAAGACTAAGAAGAGTCGATGAAGTGTTTTCACATTCCACTTTGCTTTTAGTGGATAATATTTAAGCTTTAAAAAGCAGGTAAGCCTACCACGGCCAACCACTGGTTGCTTAAAATAGTATTTGCTCGTGCAGGACATTCCATCGGATATTTACAGATAAGCCCCATAACATATAAAATTCCAAGCCTAATTCTTACATATAAATTTAATATATTTTACGCACTTTTGTTCACATTTGTGCCAGCTTGCTTTCTCATTCATCGAGTGTTTTTGGATTAAATATGATTTCTTAAAAAACTTTTTTTAATAATTTGCAGCATTACATTAAAAGAAGAGATTTGTTTATTTCTATTAAAATAATTTGTAGGATCGGAACTAAGTTGTAATTGAAAAGCTGAGAAACTACAGCTGCCCCAAACAGACTCATAATGATGGCAATGATATTTAATTGCAACCTTTTTTAAAAGTTGAATTTTATTAGTACTATTATTATTATTATTATTATATTCATGAATCAGCTCCTTATTTTAATAAATGTAAATTAGTGCTTCACCAGGCATGTTGAGATTGGAGAAGTAGAAATATATTCCTATCTATCCCACAACTCACAAAAAACATAATATTACAACAACAACAATAAACTTTTATCCCACTAAATGGTAGTGGCGACATGAATCATTTTTCTCCATTGTAATAAATTAAGATGATTTTTATATAACATGTTCAAGTACTTTTAGGTTTACTTCTATCTTTCTTAAAATAAATTGAATCTAAAACATCTACTCTCGTAACAGGATTATCAAATGACCAACACTCATGTGACCAAACCACCCAAAATGACTCTCAGATCTTGTATGCCATTAGAGCTGCACCAAACCTTTCACGAATACATTCATTTTACATTGTCTCTAAGAGTCCAGCCACTAATCCACCTAAGCATTCTCATCTCAACAACACTTAAACTTCATTTTAAGCTTTTATTTTGTAGGACAAAATTCTGAGCCATAAAATATTCACCACTAATACTTTTGTATCACACAATAGGCCCACTGCATTCCTCCACTTAAGTCGTCCAACTTGAATTCTACTAGTAACATCCCTATCTATATCACCATCATTTTAAACAATAGACCCGAGATATCTAAAACATTCACTCTTTTTAATGATTTGATCGCCCATTGTTACAACTCTACCACTAAATCTACTATTACTAAAATTAAACTCCATGTATTCAATTTTAGATCTACTTAAACTAAGGTCAGACCTCCATAATTCAAGTGTTTCCTGAACTCTTTCTCTAATTATCCACAAGAAGGCTATCATCAATGAAAAGCACATACTAAGATACATCCTCCTGTAAATGTTCATAAAAACATCCATAATTAAAGCAAAAAAAAATAATATCACTAATTTGTGAATGAGGAGTATCATTTCACCATCAAGAATTTATAATTGATCAATATCATCCAAAAAAAGGTTGGTACAATTCATTAACAAAATCCATCTCATCTCAGAAAATCTCATGAACATTTCAATTATGTACATGCTAAAATTCAGAATTTAAGAATGAATTTATCGAGTACATGTATTTAAAAACCTCTAATTTTCACCTCAAAAGTGCAAATAAGGGAAATAGTAACACCGAAGTAGCTCTGTACAGAGCTGGTCTGAAACGTTTAGTGATGAGGCTCTTGCTGAGGAGTAGCAGGTGATTCGGGAGCAATGGTAAACTGCAGGCTCCTTCCTTGACTAGACTGAAGAATGAAGGCAACTTCAGCTGCGGCCATGGCTGCTGCTTCCTGTAAATTGGTGAGAACTTAGTCAAGATGGTGGCATTATATTCATTAGACGTAAAACAGTAGCACATTGGATGATAATAAAGCGAAGAATATCAAGAAACCAAGTTTGAATGCTCACGCTGCTCATAAAAAAAATAAATAAATAACACGGATATAAAAAAAACAAGATGTAATAAGTACCTGTCTTTGCCTTCTTCGATTCAGGATGTTAACTGCCCAAGCCATGATGTAACATGGCAACAGAAATCCAGCAGCACGCATCAAAAAGATCTGTGAACCATCAAAAAAAACTTTAAAAAGTTAATAGTAACCTAAAAAAAGATAGAAAATAAAGGGGAAAAAAAAAGATTGCTAAGAGAATGCATAGGAAAACTTCAATTACGGAAAAATAGGTAGCAGCATCATCATCTCCGTCATCAGTCATACTTAATGCATGCCTCAGTAGCAGTAGGGCCATCAACTGCAACAGGGTTACAAAAAAAAACCACCAAATTACATCAGAACCTATACAGGAAGAGAAAACTTAATTACCAATTCAGCCATCAAGGCAAAGAAAAAAAAAATACTTTGTTGTAACAAAAAATGATATGTCAATGAACAGGCTAACTAAAGATGAATCAGACAACAGAGCAAACTTATGCGTCTCATCCTATCAGCATCCTAACAGATAACCATGCAAGATGTACGGAACATACAATTAGAGCAGCAGATCGACAGAATGCGGTGCCACTAGCATTAGTAGCAGCAGCATCATCGTACTCGGCTTCAAGGAAGTGGCGTTGAGCTGCCGCCATTGCAAGAATGCGAGGATCACGCAGGTCTATAGAAGCACCAGTGATTGTCCATCCATCACTGCAATTCCAAGAATAAGAATATATCAAAATAAAGAGCAACAAACATGTCCATTTAATTGAATTACTCGGTTATAATAGCACAGTATTTATGAGAGATTGTGTGTCAGCAGCTTGCCTTATATCAATAATGGCCTCATCAGGAGGACGAGGCGGTGCAGTGTACCCGGGCTTATAAGGCTGAAAATCAAGAGGAAAACTCCCACAAATCAACCCAGAGTAATAAGTTCAGTCAAAACATCAAAGGCTATTATCACGCTTTCATACTATAACATAATAGCAAAGACATGAGGTTGAAAGACCAGAAATAAAAAATTTATGCACCCTATGGACCATAGTTGGGACAAAATGTGAAGACCGGTGTTTCAAGTAGACCTTTTTGTTAAAAATTTGAATAGTTAAGTTATTGACCAGCTCCAACGTAAAGTCTTTACAAAATTTATGTGCATCAATATTTAATCACTGACATTAATGTTAAAATCAAACTAAAAGCTGAGTTTCATGATAATATGGAATCTTGTTAGCGTATTAACTATAGTTCATGTTGTGGAAAATCCTATTACTGAAACTGGTTTTTTTTTTTTTAATAACAATTGTCATTACAGCCAGATCCATATGCATGCCATAAAAAGCCATAATCTTCCTAACAAAACATCATCCATGACCAAATCTAAAGTTTTTTTTAATTGTAAGCAGCATTACATCAAGCCTGATCCCAAGAAAAGTACATATGATATTTATATAAAAATAAGTATGTCTATGAAAGGCACATACCATCCTTATTTGTCATTCTATTAAGACATAATAAGGTACAGAAGATCATTCATCATCACCATTAACCTATACAAACACCTGTGCCTGGCATATTTTTAACTTGTTTCTATTGAGTGTCATGTAAGTTGTGACGTCTATTCTTCGTAAATTATTTCGAACAACTTCTGTTAATGTAATGTGGGATCTCTATTATTTTTCCCTCCTAATACTCTCATAGTAATTTTAGCAACTCATCTAAGGAACAGATGTACTAACCTACATATTACATGTCTAAACAAGCCAACTCCATCTTCCATGCCCTTGTCTTCGATAAATTTCACACCAATATCTCTTCTAATATAATCATTCTTTAATTTATTGTTGTGATCTGGCATCAAAATCAACACACGTTTTTCCATAAAAATTAGGGAAAACACATTTTTTTATTGCAATAATCCAAACAACTAGACGAAAACAACAATAAGCAGCTACAATTCGAGAGGTTGGCGAACCCTAAACCTAAGATTCACACTCTAATCTCATGCATAAACCTAACCCTAGACATAACAAACTTATTTATACCCAAAAATAATAATAATAAAAGACTAAATTGCCTTTAGGCGTACAAAAGACAAATTTGCTCTTAGACTAAGAGTCAACGTAACATTTATCCTACATGATTTTCTCACATGACAATCTCAACGCCCTCTTAGACCAACATTTTAAGAAAATCATATTAACCTTCATTTTACATGTCTAATCAAGCCAAGTCCTTTTTCGGTCGCCATGTCTTCAATAAATGTCACTCCTACATTTCTTCTAACATAAACATTCTTTAATTTATCTTTCATAATTTTGTCACACGTCAATCTTAACATTCCCACTTACACCATATTCAACTAAGATATCAATAATTTCTTATGGCCCAATATTTAGATTCTACAGCAATACTGAACTAATAGTTTTATAAAATTTAGCTCCATGATATTCTCTTATCATGCCAAAATGATAAAGTATTTCACCATTTTAATCATCATCAAATGATAATTGTTAACATCATATATACTAGAATTATATATCATACATTCGGTCTTGATTTAATTAATTTTAAGGGCTTCATTTCCTTCATTATTATAACATTTCATTTATTTTAAAAGAAGGCTTGCCAACTAGAACCATATTATAGGTAAAAAAAAATTAACCAAGATAACTCTATTTGAATACATTTATAAACATATCTATATACAAGAATATATAAACTTTATATTGAACTTTAATGTAAAACAATCATAATTATAAAATTTTGGGTCACACAACAACAACTTTTAATAATTGTCAATGTTCCATTATATTATCATGGCAATTGATCACATGCCTTCTAATCACATAATCATTTCTTAATTCTATGTATTAGTCAATCAATTATCTGGACAAAAATCACTTCCAAAGTATATTTTTATGACAATAAATTAAATTGGTGCTCTTAGATTGATGCATGTTCCATTAATCTCTCATAATTTCATTATATGAATAAAAAAATTGATTCCTCTTAGCTGACACAGTCTGAAACAACAACTTTATTTTTAAATATTAATATCTTCAATCACTACAATATAAATCTCAATAAGAAATTCATTGGGCCTAAAGATTGTCTTTATGCATTATTTATAGGGACAACTCCACCTTCTTTTTTTGAGTCAATCTATAATATTCTTCACTATCATAAGGTAAAAAGGATAACATAAAAATTTGCGATAAAACCTTGACTTTTAAATCAAAACAATGTAATGGACATGCAACCTTAAATTCTAATCAAAAGTTCAAATGGCATCACATCTGCAACGTAATCATAGAGATACTCCATCTCAAGCTACTTCAAAGTGACCTCAACGTCCAGATACGTTTCTTGATTATATTTTAAAATAAAAGAGAAGAGATGGTTTATATTTTTTCTATAATATACTTTGACATTAAGATGATGTACCATTCAGGACATACGCCTCGGACGTGTGTTTATTTAATTAAACTCGTAGTTGGCTTAACTGTCAAACGTTAGCTACATATCTGGCATGTGAGTGCCTAAAAGAGCGTGAAATTGCATGCATTATTATTACACATAGGCATAATAGTAAAACTTAATACTTGCTTTCAAATATCTCTAGAAGAGCTCATTAAAATGAAAACTATCTTAATTGCAATCATATAATTTGGGCCAGATTAGCCAATTAATACTCAATAATACACCAATTTTAAGTGGCAGCATTTGAAAATAAAATGATCCACAAACAACCTTCTATGCAATTTCATGCATGGATGACTCTTCTGTCAAAAGCATAAACTATATTTATCCCCATAAATAGAGAGAAGTAAAATTTTGACCATTTACACATGAATAAAACTTTGGAATAACAAAAATAATAATAATCAGCCTATATAAAGAATGTATTATCGGATACTACAGTCATATTCTCCTGACATGGTCTAATAACAATTTACAATTGCCATAAATTAAAAAGTATGATCTGTGGTAAAAATTTTCAAAATCCAGTTCATGGTAAGAGCATGGTAAAAGGTATTGATGGGTTGTAGTCTAGCGGTCCTGAAAACACTTTGTATGATTATGATAAATCAACAACCAATAACATTATATGTATAGAAAACCTATATCCAAATTGATTAAAATAGATAGCACCTCATCAAAATAGAACTTCACTTCACTAGCATCACAAAGGTGGTATCTCTTGACTCAAGAAATACCACGCTTTAACTCATTCAACGTCCAACTATCACATTAGGTCTGGTTCAAATGAATTGATGCTGTTATCTAAATGAAATATTTTGACGGTTTTAAATAAGCAGAATGAACCAAGTAGGAGGCATTTATATCTGCCATGAGGAAGATGAATCATGGTTGTAAATTTAATTTCCAAGATTTAATACTATTTCACATAACAATATCAGTAAAACCAAGAGCCAAAACGAAGATTACAACAAACCTCCTGGCAAATTTCACAAATTATATCCCCCTTCTCATTGCACCATCGTTGCACGCATTCTCTATGAGCAAACTACAAATGTGCCAGAAAATAAAAGTGAGAACAAATATTACTGAAAACACATCAACTTAAACAGATAAAAATGAACTAAATCAACATATTTTATGGTAGAAAACTACCAGAGGTTGAACTATACTCCAATAAGCCAATAGAAACCAAGATTTAGTACAGAATATTGGATCCAGATAAATATAGAAAACACGAAAACCTTAGTATCATAATTGAAAACCTTTTAGTGAAAGAATGACATAACATCGTGATAAAAGACAGATGTCAAATGATAGACATGATATAGCCAAGCAAACAATAGGTAGATAATAAAACAGAATGGAATATCAACAAGCCCTAAACGATGAATAAAAGAAAACTCAATGGTATATAAAAATTTCAATTAGCAAAAATCTATGTTTTTTATGGCATGAACTTGGCAAAGTGTGAGTGCGATAAACTCAAAAGTTCAGGACCATATCAGGTAGGGTGACTACATGATTTTGAAGTGTCAAATTTTTATCAGCTATGTGAAGAACATCCAACATTTTCAAAAAATAATAGCAACAGAAAACTATATTGAAATCACAAGTCCATGTGACTATTCGACATATAGTTTCACTAGCAATAGAACATAATAATAAAAAATATCAAAGAAAATAACATCTAAAAAAATATGAAACTAGTGCATTCTTCTACATCTTCGAATGGCATCCGTCTCATATGCATAATGATCAGGTATTCAAATAGACGTTCAAATAGATAATGCTCCGTTATGTCAACATCAACATTCTCCCTTTCCTCATTTGTTGCGGATGTTTGGTTGGGCCATTTCATGACCTGTGATGATGTGGTTGCGATGGAGCTAGCATCCAGTACTGGCAAACATATGTTGGTGTATTTATATGCATAGAATATCCTGCCAAACCCACGTTCCAGATGAAACCAGATGATGTCTATTGTGTGAAGGATGGTATACCACTTGGGTTGTGCATGTCGTGGGATGACAATGTACCCAAACAAGTAAATGGGCATGAATCTGCAAAAGTGAACATTTCATGATCCTGAGCGCTAGAGGAAAAGACCGGCCTTTAATAAATATAATGAGGCCCACAACCTATATTAAAACATATATTGTCTCAGTTATTTGTCACCATGATCGTCAAAATTTTCATTAGACTGAACGACCAATGCATTTATATTCTATCACATGATAGTCAACCCAATCAAAATCAACCCTACCGCTACCATATACTTTTCCAAAATTAGGCTCCATCAGAAGCATTTCAGTATATTGTATTGTCCCAAACTGCCTCAGGACACTATCTAGTAGGTGCCACTCAACTCTAGGCTAACATGTTAGCTAAACAAAGATCTGCCAAATTGCAACTCCAATAAAAGTATAGTTCGTGTGCTATATGACTCTTAGATCACCTATGCAAGATTCAAAAACATGAGTTATCGCTACAATTAGTGCAACACAACATACTGAAACTCAAAGTTGAAAGGTACATTGACCTGACTTAGTAGCACATCATCAATCTCATCCCTGTAAACCATAGCGGGTCACAATAATGGGTCATTTCAAAATGTGCGTAAGCAAAGCCCAAAATAAAATTATATAATGTTAACCTTATTATTACCCAAAACACACTCAAAATATACAATCAAATTTTCAAAATTAGACACCATAAATTGGGCTATTAAAGATCAAATCTCAGGTTGATCTAACCCCGACACGGGATCAGCTCAGAGTCATTCATTCCACCTAAGGTCTAGCAAAGGCTAGCTGCAATCATATATCTTGAGCTAAGCAAGGTTTAGCTCATTGAAATAGATCAGAGCTGAATTCTTGGTCCAACATTCGTGCTAGCTGCAATCATATATCTTGAGCTAAGGAAGGTTTAGCTCATTGAAATAGATCAGAGCTGAATTCTTGGTCCAACATTCGTGCTAATATGCGCAAATCCATTTATCAAGAAACACCCATACATTAGATGCATAATTCCATACATGCATCAGTAGAAATATTTAAAGAAAAAGACCAGGCAACACTCTAAGAAATTCTCCAGGGACAAGGGGCATCTTCACAAAGCAGAGAACTATAAGACTGATCAAAACAAGAAATATTATATTCTGCAAGAAATAAGCATGGTGTCAATTAAGCAAGAAATCAAACATAAAAT
>JXCR01122901.1:44282-85215 GCA_002079205.1 Phalaenopsis hybrid cultivar | reverse complement strand
TTCGTTCATGGATTTTACAACTATGTAACAAAACAAAAATCGATTTCAGTTTGATTGACAGAAAATTTTGTTATAATTTTTATCTTGAGCTAAATGAACTTATTCAATTGATTTCTTATATTTAGTAGGCATGATTTGTTCGCTTTCTTATTCTAGAATTACTTCATCACTTTGCTCACTAAACTCACTACTTACTACTAGCATGATTTGATCAGTAATACATTTCTGGAAAACAATCAATGCTCTATAAAAACTAATGCTCATTCTTAGAAGTTTCTATGACATGTTCTAGTTAACTCCTAGGATTATATTCAATTTTTAATGTAGTTTCAAGCTCAATTTCTACCAGAAGTTTAACTTCAAAATTGATCACAATTTCACCTTCAAATTCTAATTTATAATATATTTTTATTCATGTTATAAGCTCGGGACCAAGAAGGAGTTATAACATAAGTGCAAATTCAAATTCAATACAATATGATAAATACTTATTATGATGTTGTAAATCATGTTTTGAATTTAATAAATCCTCAAGTAAGTGCTTATGTAGTATAAATTCTTCAAACCGAATAGATTACACTAGATGACAATTTTATCATTACATGCTTCATAGGCTTGAAAGGAGAAAGATTTATTTATATATAGACTTCAACTTGATTTTATTTCATTGATCTTTTGGTTTACTTCTTGCATGAAATTCCTTCAATTGGATATGCGAGTTAGTCAAAAACTCATCCTTACATGATCTTCACATTAAACCCAACATCTACTCATCTCGATATCATGCTTGGGAGGAGAAAATCATGATTTCTCTTTAGGGACTTTAATAATAAGTGTAGTAAACCTAACAAAATCTTCATAATATGCCTCAGCATCCAAAGATCTGGATAAAGTCACATTTAAGGTTTAGTGACTTACTTCCTTGCTAATCTCTCACCTAAGCTCTTTAATGAAACCTAGTAATAAAATAGTAAATGATGTTTATTTATAAGATTCATAAATCTATCACAGTATTCATATAAGTCATATTTCTCTTCTTAACAATACTAAAATTGTTCATGCAATTAATCATTATACTCACCAAGTGAGAAATTGTTGTTACATTTAAATGAATCATGTTAATTTAGTTTCGTTTGCAATATTTTGTCAAAACGAATGAACACAGCTACAAGTTTTTATCTAGTATTTTCAATTCATTCATAATCAAACAAATGATAAAATTTAAGGAAATATTTCAAACAATTGACCCAATCTAAAATATTTCTCAAAAATTATACCTCCCACAAAATGAAGAAAAATGTTTTAATTATTTATGATAATTACATTGTGTTCTTTTAGAATCATAACTTTACACCTTTAAATGATTTTTTTAAATGACTAAAGTACTAAGTTCTATTTTTAGTAGAATGATGATGCAACCAAAAGTTCTAACAGCAATTTGATATGGGATGGATTGAGTTCTAGAGTTCACTAAAAAAGCTGCGAAGAGATGCACAATNTAATTATGCATTCTTATGATTTGTTAATGTATACATTTATTGCTATATGATCATATCTACTAAAAGTTAAATACTTCTCATCACATTTCTCTCTCTTATTTCATGCCCACTAAGCATCCTCACAAAGCCCATCTTACTGCCTATTATTCGATTTAAGCAACCCCTGATAGTTATTATCTTTCTTAGGTACATTATGTAATCGGTTATCTTTACTTTCCAAAGTCAATTGTACAGAACATCTAATAATTCAACTCTAGGAATATAAGGCTGACTAAATTAAAATATCTTAATTAGATTATGCAAACACCCAATCAACAATCCAATACTTCAGCAATTTCATCTATCAAATATTTATTCACTAATAAAACTGCCCCAATTTTATTGTTCAATTTATATTTTACAAAAACTCTTAACATTCTTTTCACAAAGAATAAAATTGTTAAATTCATCTTAAATGCCCTAGAATAGCTAAAATAAAAACATAGTAACACAATTCATTCAAAAAAATTCTCTTTCCATCATAGGAAACTATTTTGGCCAATCATGGCATTCAAATGCAAGCCACGCTTCGGCCACTCTATGATTAAGTTAATAATTGTCTATTTAGGACAAACTTTTCACAATTTTGTTTTCTAAACAGCTACCACACATATATATGATTGTAATTTTCTAGCTAAATTTTAAATTTTTTTGTGATAAACCTTTTACAATCAGGCATACTAGAGTTTGATGATTGAAAGAAAATTGCCCAACTTTCAAAAGATAAAAAGTTTATAACAAAAAATTTAACAAAAAACTACAACCATCCCATCTATTAGTAAAGCTATCTAATCAATGAGCTTAAACAAACTAATGGAACATTAAACCATACAGTAGCATTAGTCAAAATTGATGGATAATCTTCATTATACTTAACAAAAAATTGGATAATATTATAGGCAAGTTAAATGAAAAGGCTTACCGTAAAGATATATCTTAAAAAACTCCATTGTTCAACACATGTCCACTGGTAGCCCAAAATATATATTCTATGGCCATATCCACTAACATTAGAATGGCTCTTAACTAGAACAAACTACCAGAATTTGGTGATAAAAGCATAGAATCTAACAAGAACTTCAAGCTAGGTTGTCTCAATTGATAATAGATAGAACAATATTCTGGAATCAATACCTTGGGCTTAAGATGAGAGTGATCTCTCATGGCATGGCATCATAACGCAAATCTCATTAAAAATGCTTAAATATTTATGGGAAAGACCAATTTAAGAGATTATGAGACATATCCAAAACTTAATATATTACTAACATCTACTCAAAGTTGAGAAAAATTACATACAGCCTTACATCAACTTACACTTTAAAATATTTCATGGCAAGACAATATCAGAGAGATTTATTTACTTGAAGATTCACATCTTGGAGTGTCCAGTATATTTTTTCCTTTTTCTTACTGAAGTGTTAATTCATGAATTTATGCTTTTCTTTGTGAGAAACAATCTTCATGGCGGTGTCCTTGCTTTAGGGTTTCGTTGGTGTAAGTTTATCCAGACATGAGTGTAAACCTTTATGAGTATATCCACATGGTAATTGTCACTATGACTTAATAAAAAAAATTATGTGCTCCAATGTCAGAAAGAGGACAGTCAGAAAACAAGATAGGAAATATAAGGACCTATTCTGACAAAAAACTGGTATGAATTACAACTCTTACCCTAACATAATAATGCAACTTTCAAAGGAGCTTCTACAAATAGTTTCGGGGCTCACTGAAACCAATTGCTCAACTTCAGAAGAAAAGACCAATCCCTTCCAATCTCTAGCGCAAGTGAGAGCTCGTTAAAATATTATATGAAGCACAATAGCTCGGCCAAGATCCACGGGGCAGCAAGAGAAGTGTCCAGAATACCAAAATTTATGAATTTGAGTCTGATTCCATTTCAATCAAACATCCCATTGCTGCTCTTATTTACAGCCTACCACTATTTAAATGACAACTTCTCAATTTACAAAATAAACAAGTGAAACTCAAGAAAGCAGAAATACCAGATTCAAACTAACAGCAGACAGCGGAGCACTAGGGTTTGAATGAAAACAAAACTAAAATTCCCTCTAGACTAAAATGAGACGTCTAAATGGAAAATCTTTACGCCNATGGCAAATATTTTTCATATAATTAGCCATCTTATTAAGCATGAGGTTTGGTTCAATGCCTGCGTCAGCAATCTATCATGAAAAGACTATTAATTTCTTACCTTTCTAAGTTATATCTTTTCCTAAGACAATTATATATTTAGATCAATTTTTATAATCCTTAAGGAAATCCATAACTACTAATCTATATTGTGTGACCAAAACTTCTCCTTAAACCTTCTAGAAAAAAACATATATCTATAATTTGGTGGCTCCACTTTTAAAAGTAATTATGCATTCTTATGATTTGTTAATGTATACATTTATTGCTATATGATCATATCTACTAAAAGTTAAATACTTCTCATCACATTTCTCTCTCTTATTTCATGCCCACTAAGCATCCTCACAAAGCCCATCTTACTGCCTATTATTCGATTTAAGCAACCCCTGATAGTTATTATCTTTCTTAGGTACATTATGTAATCGGTTATCTTTACTTTCCAAAGTCAATTGTACAGAACATCTAATAATTCAACTCTAGGAATATAAGGCTGACTAAATTAAAATATCTTAATTAGATTATGCAAACACCCAATCAACAATCCAATACTTCAGCAATTTCATCTATCAAATATTTATTCACTAATAAAACTGCCCCAATTTTATTGTTCAATTTATATTTTACAAAAACTCTTAACATTCTTTTCACAAAGAATAAAATTGTTAAATTCATCTTAAATGCCCTAGAATAGCTAAAATAAAAACATAGTAACACAATTCATTCAAAAAAATTCTCTTTCCATCATAGGAAACTATTTTGGCCAATCATGGCATTCAAATGCAAGCCACGCTTCGGCCACTCTATGATTAAGTTAATAATTGTCTATTTAGGACAAACTTTTCACAATTTTGTTTTCTAAACAGCTACCACACATATATATGATTGTAATTTTCTAGCTAAATTTTAAATTTTTTTGTGATAAACCTTTTACAATCAGGCATACTAGAGTTTGATGATTGAAAGAAAATTGCCCAACTTTCAAAAGATAAAAAGTTTATAACAAAAAATTTAACAAAAAACTACAACCATCCCATCTATTAGTAAAGCTATCTAATCAATGAGCTTAAACAAACTAATGGAACATTAAACCATACAGTAGCATTAGTCAAAATTGATGGATAATCTTCATTATACTTAACAAAAAATTGGATAATATTATAGGCAAGTTAAATGAAAAGGCTTACCGTAAAGATATATCTTAAAAAACTCCATTGTTCAACACATGTCCACTGGTAGCCCAAAATATATATTCTATGGCCATATCCACTAACATTAGAATGGCTCTTAACTAGAACAAACTACCAGAATTTGGTGATAAAAGCATAGAATCTAACAAGAACTTCAAGCTAGGTTGTCTCAATTGATAATAGATAGAACAATATTCTGGAATCAATACCTTGGGCTTAAGATGAGAGTGATCTCTCATGGCATGGCATCATAACGCAAATCTCATTAAAAATGCTTAAATATTTATGGGAAAGACCAATTTAAGAGATTATGAGACATATCCAAAACTTAATATATTACTAACATCTACTCAAAGTTGAGAAAAATTACATACAGCCTTACATCAACTTACACTTTAAAATATTTCATGGCAAGACAATATCAGAGAGATTTATTTACTTGAAGATTCACATCTTGGAGTGTCCAGTATATTTTTTCCTTTTTCTTACTGAAGTGTTAATTCATGAATTTATGCTTTTCTTTGTGAGAAACAATCTTCATGGCGGTGTCCTTGCTTTAGGGTTTCGTTGGTGTAAGTTTATCCAGACATGAGTGTAAACCTTTATGAGTATATCCACATGGTAATTGTCACTATGACTTAATAAAAAAAATTATGTGCTCCAATGTCAGAAAGAGGACAGTCAGAAAACAAGATAGGAAATATAAGGACCTATTCTGACAAAAAACTGGTATGAATTACAACTCTTACCCTAACATAATAATGCAACTTTCAAAGGAGCTTCTACAAATAGTTTCGGGGCTCACTGAAACCAATTGCTCAACTTCAGAAGAAAAGACCAATCCCTTCCAATCTCTAGCGCAAGTGAGAGCTCGTTAAAATATTATATGAAGCACCATAGCTCGGCCAAGATCCACGGGGCAGCAAGAGAAGTGTCCAGAATACCAAAATTTATGAATTTGAGTCTGATTCCATTTCAATCAAACATCCCATTGCTGCTCTTATTTACAGCCTACCACTATTTAAATGACAACTTCTCAATTTACAAAATAAACAAGTGAAACTCAAGAAAGCAGAAATACCAGATTCAAACTAACAGCAGACAGCGGAGCACTAGGGTTTGAATGAAAACAAAACTAAAATTCCCTCTAGACTAAAATGAGACGTCTAAATGGAAAATCTTTACGCCTACCCTTTATTATCGAAGAGTTATCTACTCAAACTCAAGCAACAACCCATGGTCTTTCCGTCACTTCTATAGGATCTGAATCTGCCCCTCTTCTCCTCCGCTAAGGAAATCTGGTTCGATGTCGTTCTCAAAACCCTGCCACTAACCTTCCCCATGAAAGAGAGGGAGATAGAAGCCGGTTGAAAGAATTATTCGAGGAAGCCCTTTCAGATTTCGTTTCCCTTGGGTCCATGGTTCCGGTAAAAATTAGCTGGGCTTTCTGGAATACTGGCGAGGAAGAATCGCCATGCTGGACCCGAGCAGGGCAATGTGTGACTGAGGCGGTCCCAATAACCGTGGAATGAATTCCCGACTTCTTAAAGTTTAAAAATAAAATAAAATCGGAAATTTATATTAATGAATTCATTTTAACTTTACAGAAAAGGAAGAAATCAGTTTGCTCCGGTTCAATCTCATACGGGTTCGAGAGCTCTGGTAAGCTAACATTTTTTTTTCCTTTTTGGGCCGCCTTTTGCCCTGATTTTTACCGCGCATATCCTCTTCTCATAATTATCATCCCCTTTTTGCATCACCTTCGAAATCAATTCTTGTAAAGATTTCGCAGTCGTTTATCTTTAACAGATTGAATTCGGACTTTCAGTCAATCAAAGAAGATTTCAAAGAATTCTTATATAGATTAAGTTTCCTAATATCCCACTCTATTGTTGGTCTGAATCTGGGATTTTAAAAATCACCAATAAAATAGGCATTCCTATTAATTGATCTCTTAATGCTAGTATTCGTAATATCTCACTCTATTGTTGGTCTGAATTTGGGATTTCAAAAATCGCCAATAAAATACGTATTCCTCTTTATTTATCTCTTAATGCTAGTAGTCCTAATATCCCTCCATTGTTGGTCTGAATCTGGGATTTCAAAAATCGCCAATAAAATAGGCATTCCTCTTTATTGATCTCTTAATGCTAGTAGTTCTCGGTTAACATTTTGTAAGAAATAGTTTTCAAATTTTCGCCAAATTTATCCAATCTAAATTTATCATCATTTATGTGAGGAGCAAAAATGTTAAATAATAAGTGATATAAACATAAAGCTACACCTTTAAAGTTTTGTGATATTTTTGCTCATGATTTATCTTGTTATCCTAAGTCTCCTAACTTCAAACCTCTTTCTTTACCTATTAACAATTGTCGAAGCCGCTCTTGTCTTCCTGCTCAACCATTGCCCCTTAAGAGTAGTAATAAGCATTTACAACCTATTATACCCTCTAACACCTCAATCACTTCACCTTTTGTTTCCTCTTTGTCTGCACTTGGTCTTAATATTCTTGTTTCATCACTTGCGCACGGTAACGACCAAATAAACAATTCTTCTTTAAGGATTGTTGTTGATACGTTTGTCTCTCCAAATAGCCCCCTACACATATATACAATGCTCAACATGTTGAATAATCTTCTTGCATCCATCCCCCATTCCTCTTATTGTTCCTCTCTCCACTACCTAGAACAAAAAGAGCAGACCTATGGGAGGGCCTTCCACTCCAATTCTCATTAATAATGCACTCCTTCTCCAACATTATCTACTGGAATGTTAAGAGCCTTAATAGTGATCTGCATGTTTCAGAATGTAGGAATCTTATTAGATCTCTTAAGTTTGATATTATGTGTCTTCTTGAAACTAGGCTTCAAAATTGTGACAACTCAAACTCTCACCCATCAAGGTATTGTCTGATTTAGCTTAGTGTCCTTACGATTTTGCCCAATTGGGGTAGCTTCCCAGGAGGTCACCCATCCCATGAGTGCTCCAGGATGAGCACGGTTAACTTTGGAGTTTCTAATTAAATTCCACTTTTACACCAAAAGGCGCCTTGATGTTTAAGATTTCTGCTTCAAGCTACTTAAAGGGTTTCACAATCTCATGCACGTAAGTACTTAACGTTCTATTCAATGATCTATACCCAAAATCTTCCACCAAACATATATGACTAGAGGTGGCTCTCACTATGTATCACTTGACCTATATTTGGTTAAATAGTGGCATTCATGATGTAGCATTGTTTTGTATTATACTTTGTTCCCATCTTTTAGCTAGTCTAATGATATACCATTTGTGATAAACCAAACTCTTAAGTTTGACATTATGAGTCTTCTTGAAACTAGGCTTCATAATTGTGACAACTCAAACTCTCACCCATCAAGGTATTGTCTGATTTAGCTTAGTGTCCTCCAATTAGGGTAACTTCCCAGGAGGTCACCCATCCCATGAGTGCTCCGGGACGAGCACGGTTAACTTTGGAGTTTCTAATTAAATTCCACTTTTACACCAAAAGACGCCTTGATGTTTAAGATTTTGGCTTCAAGCTACTTAAAGGGTTTCACAATTTCATACACGTAAGTACTTAACGTTCTATTCAATGATCTATACCCAAAATCTTCCACCATACATATATGAGTAGAGGTGGCTCTCACTATCTAGCACTTGACCTATTTTTAGTTAAATAGTGACACCCATGATGTAGCACTATTATGTATTGTACTTTGTTCTCATCTTTTAGCTAGTCTAATGATATACCATTTGTGATAAACCAAACTCTCACCCATCAAGTTATTGTTCACTTTGCCTAATGGCCTCATAATTTTGTTTTGTCAGAGTAACTTCCCAAGATGTCAGCCATCTCAGGAGTCCTCCATGATGAGCACGCTTAACTTTGGAGTTTCGATCAAAATTTTATCACTACACCAAAAGATGCCTCAATGATTAAGAGTATGGCTTCAATCCACTTGAGGGGTTTCACAATAATAACTTGGTCTCAACTCTTTATGAGGTGTCTCATGATGTTTTCTAATGAAGCTGTTGTTCCCAACTTTAATTGCTCTCCTAATGGCAGATTTTTTGTTAAATGGAATCACGGTTCTGTTGCTTTTAATGCTTTACAAATTAGTGCTCAACTCATTCATGGAGAAATGTTTTATACTAATTATATTTTATATTACTTTTATATATGTTGATAATTGTTTTATAAAAAGGAAGCCTGTGTGGCCTTTCATTGTAGCCATGTTTACTACTATCAAAGACCATTGAATCATTTTAGGTAATTTTAATTGCATTTGATCTTCTAAGGAAAAGATTGGTGGGTTTCTCCCAATTACTAACAAGCTTTATTTATTCAATGAATGTATCTATCAAGTGGATCTCAATGCTTTTCAACATATTATATTTTCATACAGTTGGTTCAACTAATAAAATGAAAATCCTATATGATGCCTTTTAGATAAATTTATTTTCAATTCTTATTGGATGACTCATCATCCCACGTCATATTATAAAGGTTTACGATCCTTTTCCTCTAATCACTCCCCTATTTAGCTTTTTTTGCGGCGTAATTTGCAACAACAAAATATGTTAAGGCAGCTTTGTCAGGTTCATGTTAATCCTACTAGCATGAGGATAATTTTTTAATAATTATTCACTCATTTTTTTGAACACCGTGCTTCTTCCATTCAGGGAGGGTAGCTCAACCTTTTGAAGACGGAAGAAGAGGTCGGGAACTCTTTGAAGCAAGCATTTTTTAAGGAGGTGTTGAGGCTTCAACTTTCTTGGCCATAAAAACTACTAGAGAAGATGAAGAGCAAGTTATTGACTTACATATCATTTACCCGTTAATCAATGATGTGGATGGAGACGAGTAGGATAAGAATCCTCTCACAAAACTCCCAAAGAGACAGGGAAGTCTTAAGAAGGAAATATGGATAGTGTTTTGAGATCTAATATTCTTTCCTCGAGTTTCCAAATCGGTGTCTCAAGAAGAAGGAAAGTTGTAATGGAGAGTAGTTACCTATCGTAGCATGTCCCAAGAAGAGGAAAGCAGTGAAAGAGGTCGATGTTGGGTGCATGTCTTTGGTAGTGGTCACATATGACCTCTCATGGGAAGAAGTAGATATGAGATGTTGCTTCTCCTTAATAAACTCAAAATCAATCAGTTCCACTAACCATTTTAGTAATCTTCCAGAATGGTCGAGTCGTGACAACATTGACTTGAGTGGATGGTCTGTGATCACATTCAATGTGTGTGCTTGAAAGTAAGCACATAGTTTTCTTACTGATAATATAAAAGCTATTAAAAATTGCATATTCGAAGGGATAAGGAGTTCACAAATATGGACTTAACTAAGGCATTTACACTCTAAAATAGTAGACCTGAGAAGACGAAAGAATTCAATAAATAAAGGTGGTAGTGGTGACACTCCTCAAAAGCGAGGTAAGTATTATAGGCAAAATTTTGTAAAAAAAATCAGTGTGTTTTATGTTTCGAGACCAGTCATTGGAAGAATGATCTTGTGAAGCTGAAGGAGAAGGAAAATGAAGTTGCATCTAAGAAAAAAGCCAATATTATTGTGGAAAAATGAGAAAAGGTAGATTCATATGTATTATTAATTGTAGTTTCTCACAATTTATTTAGAGATGATTTGTGATGGATTCTGGATACAGGTGTTACCTGTCATATTTATCCTCATCAAGGATGGTTCTATACATTTAAAGAGTTGGATAGTAGTGTAATGACTATAGGAAATGATCAAGCTCGCCATACTATTAGTGTAGGGATCATTACAAAGATGCATGATAGTACTATGAGGGAGCTAATCGATGTTAAACAAGTTCTACATCTTAGAAGGAACCTACTGTTACTTGGGGTTTTAGAGTCCAAGGTCTATAAGATAGTTATTGAGGCAAGAGTTCTTATGATATGGCGTGAAGCAGTGGTTTTTAAGTAGGGATTTCACCATCACAATATTTATAATCTTATGAGTAGTATAATGGCTGGAAAAACTATTGTTGTTGATGGTTCTTAAACACCACTACTTGTGGCGTATGATTCACTTTAGACTTCGGTGAAATAAAGATTGATCAAAGGAGCGAGCACCTATAAGCTAGATTTCTTTGGACATTGTGTATTTAGAAGGAAGACATGAGTATCTTTTGATACTGTCATCCATAGTATAAAATATATTTTTGATTATGTTCACACAGATGTTTGGGGCCCAACAAAGACAATATCATTCAGCTTGCATAGATACTTTGTCTATTTTATTGTTGATTACTCCAAGTATGTTTGAATGTATACCATGAAACACAAAAACGAGGAGCTGTAGATTTTCATAACATAGAAGAAGTGGATTTAGACTTAAACAAGTAAAAAAAGACCATGTGTATCATATCAAACAATGGGAATGAATACACTTTATATGCATTCTTGAAGAAGTGCAAGAGAGTTCGGATAGAACACCACTTTAATGTTTGAGAGGCACCACAACAAAACGGGGTGATAGAGAGGATGAACCAAACTTTGGTGGAGAAAGTTCATTGTATTGTATCCAATGTTAGGTTGGATAGAGTTTATCGGGTCGAGGCTCTAGCTATGCCTGCATTTTGGTGAACCATCTGCCTTCTGCATCTATTGAGGAGAAGATCTCAAAGGAGATATGGTTGGTGCATCCTGCTAGAGATTATAAGCACATGAGAGTGTTTGGGAATCCAGCTTATTATCGTGTGCAAGATGATTAATCAAAACCATGAACAAAGAAGACAATATTCATTAGCTCCAGCTGCGAATTCAAGGGTTTCAAGTTGTATGAACAATCATAAGGAAATGTTGTCATTAATAGGCATGTTTCATTCAATGAGCTAAGCTTGCTGAAAAATCAAGACTCAAAGCAGGTGGATAATTTTACTGAGACCACGGATATATAGTAGAAATTGGAGTTTGATGCAACTCTATTTGTTTGACAGAGTTTGTTCACTCAAACTCAGATACTCAATTCAAATGTAGCTCAAGAGGTATCGATTGATAGTGCTTAGGAAGAGGTGGAAGAAGATGTTGATGATGAGATTCTTGCTCGGGAATTAATTGTTGGGAGCAGAATTAGGCGCCGTATCATCCCAAAACCCGCTTGGTTGAGGGATCACATTTTATTTATACTTTTAATCATGGAGGCGAACATTTCTTGTCATNTCCCTTTGATTCTCCAAGAACATCTTTTGCTACATGTTTAATAGCGCTTGTTACTTTATCCCACATCACATTAGCTTCTTCATCCATAACTCCGCCTAGTGCGACATAAATCGTCAATCTTATCTTTAAGCTTTTGTATAGCTCTATTACACAATATAAGCCCTAACTCGTCTTAGGATTCTAAGGTTGTCGTTCACCACGACCTAAATCCTCACATCTTCCAGGCTATTAGTGTGATCGTTTCACACGAATATAAGCACTAATTAAATAAAACTGATAAGATGAAACATTTAAATATTTCTCATCTAAATTGAAGTCAAACCATAAGATAGCTTGGGAATTCACTGATGTTCTCCTCAGGTTCCGTGACATCCCCTAGTTCTTCTTTCTTTGGATTCCAAAATAAATGTTCTAAATTCGAGTCATTCTCCTTTCACACCTCTTTGTCCGATCTCATTAAAAAATTCTATTCCTTTGACATCATTGAAGATAATATCCCTTGATTTTTATTGAGAGTTTTCTTAGGTGAATTCGGTTATCTAAGATGTAATTAACTATAAGAGCTTGCCTTTATAGAAAACTTTCAAGAACCCAACTTAATATAAATCCTATTTAATGTTTCATATAGAATAGGAGAACTTGTCGACTTATAAAAGAAACGGTTTTCGTAGACCAAACAAATGTCTATGTTTCTTAGTTTATTTGATTGAGCCCCACTCTTCGTGTTTATCTTTCGGGATAGATACATGACTTAAGGTGTAGTGTTCTTTCATTTAAACTATGAAAGATATGGAATCAGTTTAATTTCATATTTTTATAAACTTAAATATATATATTTCATTTAATGTGTGTGTGTGTGTGTGTGTGTGTGTGTAAATTAAATGCATTTCCAAAGCGGACGACGTGATTTCGATTCCGGATACCGGCAGCTTCTAACGGGCAACTCCTCAACTTTTTAGTGCCGACATGCGCGAACTGTGGGGCCCACCAAATCCATATTTAATTTTTTAAGCAGTACGCCCATGACTACTCCGCATGTGCTGGTATCGTGGCACTGTTAAGAAATAAGTACCCGAACTGGTCTCTGACGGCAATCAAATCCATAATTATGATGACCGCATATACATTAGACCACAAAGGGAATCCAATCACCGACAAATTCAAAGGTACTTCAGCTACTACATACAAGCAAGGAGCAGGCCATATAGATCCAGAAGCAGCCACGAATACTGGGATTATATATGAGTGAAACTACTACGGCTATGTCATTACTTATGTGAATACTATAAATCGAATATTCCGGTACAACAGATTATAAAGACTAGGGTGAATTGTGCGTAGGTGAAAGCAATATAGCTGGTGCAACTTAATTTTTTTTTCGTTTAGCGTGAGTATCAAATGGAACTCATCGGAGGTTGGGTAGAGGAACGTAGCAAATGTTGGGGATGCAGGGTCAACTTATACTGTGGATGTGAAGGACCCAGAAGGGGTAAGAGTTGAGGTAACTCCACAAACATTACAATTTAACCAGATAGGGGAAGAGATGAGCTATGAGGTGAAATTTAGTTTGTAGGGGGGCTTGCCTAAGCCAGCTGCTGGTGAGGTGAAAGAAGGGCGATTGAATTGGAATTCTTGCCAGCATTATGCTAGTAGCCCAATGGTGGTTACATGCTTTTGAGATGAAACTTATGCATTGTTGTCATAAGAATATATAAGCATGTAATCAATATATAAATAAAATCATTGTTTAAAATTTTAAAATAAAAATATACTAGTTTCCATTAATATAAAAATTTGCATAGAATATGTCTTTGATTTATTAATTCACTGAAAAATATTTATTTAATATTTTAAATCTTTTCTAACATGACTACTCAATAAGTGCAAAGTAGTATTGTTTGTTGGGAACTTCAAATTAAAAAAAAAAAAAGATAAAAATAGAAAAAAACTGAAGTTGCTTAATTGCTTTTGCTGTCAAATTTTCTTGTTTGCAGTTATTCCAATGAGTTATTGCAATTGCTTAATTGCATTGAGTAATTATACAGTTTACTTATTTGACAAACAAGCCTATTATTGAAAAAAACAAATATAAATCTATTATTGAAAAGTTTATCACTAATCTTTGTTTGAGTTTGTCTTTAAATATTTGTCACTGCTTTTTAATGAAAGAAAAATTCTAACTGAAATTATACATAAAATATATGTTAACTTCACATATGCTCCATAAGATAAGTCGATTGTACATGGTGAGAGTAAGTGAAAGGTAACACTGCAAGATGAAATTTGAAATTCCTCAAACATACTTGAAATCCTCCACAAACAATGCCCTTTTGTAAAAATAGACTAAACAGTTGCATTCAAAACATCGAAAATTATCAAAGGGCTGTCGACGTGATTGACATAATTCTAGCTCAAATCACCTATAACAAGTGTCTGCTTAATTCCAAATAGAGTTGGATGCTTAATTTTAAAAATAGACCTCTCGTTCAAACCTTCTATCAACTTAGTCGTCATCAGTGTTCTGATTTCACTGCATGATTTGAATCATGTTAACCTTCTATTTTTGCTTGAAAAAGATCAAGTTTAGGATTGATATATGATTGAATTTAAACAAAGTTCATGGATTTAAACAGAGTTCAAGAGAAGATCAAATTGGACCGGTGAGACTTGCGCCCATGCCCCATATACAACGTGATTTTCTTGAGATCGTGAATTTTTAAATTTAAATTTTGATTGTTTTCTTGATTGAATTTAAAATTTTCAAAGTAATTGGGCATTTTAATAACATTTGCACAATTCTCCTAACATAGCAATTCAAGTTAAGCCCGCGCAGCATTCACGGGTATCAATTATTTATTACAATGGTAGAAGCAGATATGGGAAAGAAGATTTTATGAAGTGCACATATCATGTGCTTATGCAGGGTATTAGCATATGTTTTGATGCGCTTTCATGATGCAATGTAGAATTGACTTCCATAGTCTTATAAAATATCAATACATTTATAATTTTAAAGTATTTTTGATGGTTAACATTTTATTATATGCATACATCTCAGTAGGCTCGTACATTGTAGTTCATGAATCTCAGTATGCCTAGAAGCTGCATATGAACATACTTTGTGCCTCCGAAATATTCTTTGATGAAATAATCTATGTCTTCAAGTTATTTAGATTGACCAAATACACATTTTTATAGNTTATAGTTGCCTAAATATAGAGCATCAAAAGACTTGGTTTATAAACTTGGCAAGTCTTTGTATGGGTTGAAGCAACTACCTTGACATTGGTATAGACAATTTTATCAGTTCATGAGGGGACAAGAGTACACGAGGAACCAGTACGATCATTGTGTCTATTTCAAGAAGTTGGATAACTGTTAGTTCATTTACTCGCTTTTATATATTGATGATATATTGATTACATTTGTCAGTCAGATTGAGCTTGATGGGATGAAGAATCAACTATCCAAATATTTTGGAATGAAGGAGTTAGGCGAAGCTCGTAGAATTCTTGGCATAAAGATTCTCATAACAAGATAGCTGGAAAGAAAATGTATGTGATCAGTTCCTTATGCTAGTGTAGTTTGTAGTTTGATGTAGGTTTGTATCAGATGAGAATGTACACAAGCAGTGGTGTTGTGAGCAGGTTTATGCATGATCCAAGAAGGAAGTATTGACATGTTGTAAAGAGTATTCTGAGTTATCTGAAGGGCACAATTGATGTTGGCTTGATGTTTAAGAGACAATCATCTATTATAGATTTGTGTGTAGTCTACACTAACTCATATTATGCAAATGATATGAATATGTGGAGATCTACAAGTATTAATTTATTCACATTGGAAAGAGATCTAATTAGTTGGAGGTCTATTCTTTAGTCTACTATTGCTTTGTCTCTGAAGAAAGTGATATAGATGCAGAACCTATTAGATGACTTGGGAATTGATGAAGATTCTTTTTCGATATTTTGTAACTGTCTGAATGCAATATCATTGGCCATAAAATTAGTTCATCGTGCTCATACTAAGCACATTGACGCGAGATACCATTTTGTTTGAGACCTGACTGATTAAGACAAGGTTTTGTTGAAGAAGATAAATACGAAAGAGAATTCAGCTAGCATGCTCACAAATGTATTGCTAGTCATGGAATTCACCTACTACAAGAGTTTGGTGAACATCCGAGCTTAAGACCGATTACCTAGTCGAGCATTTTGAAGAACTATGCAAGTATTGATCCCTTTAGAAGAGAGGTACGTAGACAATCATCTTGGTGCAGCTAAATTGAAGTTTGGAGCTCAATTGGGTGTCTCTCACTTATCTGAAAGTAAGAGATGAGATAGTGATTGTTATATTTTTTGTTTTTATTGTAATTAGGGGTAATTTAGTCATTTGGATTTATTAAATTGTATGTATTGATCCTCCTCTATAAAAGGGACTTAAGTTCATGAGGGAGTTAATTGTGAAAAGTGTAGAAGTTGTAATCCTAAGCCGTTTTTTCTTTCTCCCATCCGGTGCTAGTGGGATCTCCCACCCCGCTGACGTAGGCAAATCCTTCAACGCCGAACCACTTAAAATTTTTGGGTTTGATTATTTTTTTGTAGAGCTTATTCGTTTTCACATAATAGTTTATCCTACGTGATAGGTCTATACATACTATTTTTTTTCTCTTCTCTGTCGCTTTCTTTTTCTACCTGAAGGTCCTCAACTCTTCAATCTTTAGGCATGCCTCACAAGACAATTTTGGATCAACAAATATCTTATTAACACAAAAAATATAAAATTAAAAGAGGCAAAATTTAAAAAAAAAGTCAAATGTAAATAAAAGTATTAACAACCTAACTAATTAACTTTTTTTATTACTAATACTTAGTATATCAAATTTATTTTGGAGTAAAAGCTTCGTTTTGTAAACGAGAATGGAATGCTCGGAGAAAATGTAATCNAAGTATTAACAACCTAACTAATTAACTTTTTTTATTACTAATACTTAGTATATCAAATTTATTTTGGAGTAAGAGCTTCGTTTTGTAAACGAGAATGGAATGCTCGGAGAAAATGTAATTACATTTGTGCGTAGAACATGTAATTACATTTGTGCGTAGAACACGTAACTGTATTGGCATCTAGAATAAAGTGCTACCCAATGAAAAATAAACTAAGCGAAGCACATATTTAGAAAATATAGGTATTGCATTAATACGCTTCTTCAAGTTTAATTTTGATACTTAAACTGTCAAGTTGATCACTAGAGAATGAGTTGTTTAGTGCAATTATAAGTTGATTATCAAATGAAATATGAGCTATCTGAATGCCAACAGTTTGAAAGATTTCACAAATGAAGTAAAAATTAATACCAATATTTTTCCTATGAGGATGGAAAACCATATTGACATATATNCTAAGCGAAGCACATATTTAGAAAATATAGGTATTGCATTAATACGCTTCTTCAAGGTTAATTTTGATACTTGAACTGTCAAGTTGATCACTAGAGAATGAGTTGTTAAGTGCAATTATAAGTTGATTATCAAATGAAATATGAGATATCTGAATGCCAACAGTTCGAAAGATTTCACAAATGAAGTAAAAATTAATACCAATATTTTTCCTATGAGAATGGAAAACCATATTGACATATAAGCTTATTCAATTAATATAGTCATAATAAAGCATCGGCATAGTTGGATGAAGAATATATATATCCAAGGATATAAAAATCCCATAATCCTAACTTAAATGAATTTATATGGAACACGCAAAAATATACTGGGAATATTAACAAATCAATTGAGTGAACAAATGATCTTCAAAGATTTGGGTGGTTATAAAAGAAATGTCCACTTCAACAAATTGCGAATCCGATCAATACAAAATATTTAAATTTTGACATCATAAAGATTGCTACATGCAAGAACATTTGTGGTGCTTTATAGGAAAAATTATTGCGTTCAGAGTCTGGGTATAATTCTACGTCTGGACAACGGACGTGATTTATCATCACCGGGGAGAGAAAAAACCTCATGTCAAATTGTATCGAGTCCATTGTCCGGACGCAGGTCTGGACTCCGGAAGCACGTCCGGACTCCGGAAGCAATATTTTATCGCTTTATAAACAATTTGTTACGTAGAAAGACAGAATAACACAAAGCTTGGCTAAGTTAAAATAATTACACAAATGTGGTCATATATTACAAATGATTTGCTCTTATTAATGGAGAAATCATTAAAATAATGTACCAAATGTAAAAATGAAAAGTAAAAAGAATAGCTTTTATGGTGGGAGTAATTTAAATCCAAGATCATATTGATCATATTGTTAATAGTTTGCTTAATTATTCTCTTTAGAAAGTGTTAGACTGGAGATCAAAAAAATAAATATAAACACTTGTGTTTATGCCAAGCTTGAGAACCATGCATATTTAATTTTCAAAAAGAGTATAATCAAATTTGATGGGTTGAATTGACTTCGTGAGAGCATATTTCTAAGTTTAAATAAACTTAAATCCACCACTCAAAGCATAGTTGAAAATTTTCACGTCTCCATTTGAAGACTCAATAATATTTCGATAATACATGTTTACAGTAATTTTTTCTTAATTTTGATTTCATTGAAACACTTGAATGCCTAAAAATGATTAATGATGTAAATAAAGGATGTTCAATGGAGAGTTGATAAAGAATTCTGACTAAGACATTAAAATAAAACTCTTGTATAGAACAAAAAATAATAAGGCATCGCCGAGGAGAATGATCCGCCCACGAAGACAAACCAGGAGACAAGCCACCATCGGATAGGCCACCGCACCAACCTCTTCTTGCCAGTCGACCACCCGACCGACCACCTACACCCGACCAACCGACCTAGACCGGCCAACTCTTGCCAGCTGGTCAACCACATGGCTGACCATTTCCGAACAAAATGACAACTTGGGTCGACCGCCCGATGCTAGTGGCGACGGATCTAGACAATTACCTCTAGTTACTCCCCTTTCAACAGGGGTATATATGTAATTTCCTCTCCTTCCTCTACTCTCTCTATAAATAGAGGACTCTTTAGAGGTAAAAGGGGTATCGTTTATGCTATCTCTCTCCCCTCATGTAGGGAACTTGCTCTCCTTTACCTGCACATTGTAACCTCATTTGTGTACAATAAAAGGGGTCGTCGAGCACGGGAACCACCACTCTTTGTTTCTCGTGGAACATCCCTCTCTTTCTTCTTCCCTTAGAATCTAGCTCTCGGATTCTGGGGGAAGGAGAGAGATGGAGAGAAACAAAGAGAGAGGGTTGCCCCTTTGCAGGGAACATGCTCTCAGATTTCTCCATCTTCTTCTTCTCTTCTTGTTTCTTTCTTCTTCTTTTTGGTCATTCTCCACCCCGGAAGGCTTTTCGTCGTGTTGGCGGCACACTCCACGCTCACCACACATTTTTTTAGCAAAAAGAACCTTTTTACACGTGAAATAAACTTACAATTGGAAAAGACTAAAATATCTAAGAAAATCCTTGGGTTTTAGACTATCGATGCCGACAATCATCGCCCAACCATAATTTAACTGCAGTTGCTTGTCATTATTCAATCTTTCTAGCTTATATCAACGCTTGATCGCGTCACTTATTATTATATGAGTGTCATTACCCGAGTACAATCTTCTAACACTTATCACCTCATGCAATTGGGTCCAACATATGTTGCATTTTTATTGTCAATTGAATTCAATGTTTATCCTCTCTCACTTTTTTCGTAAGATGGCAAGTAAATGATCTATATATTATAATGTTGCATTCCTTTGTTAAAGAGAATGACAACATAGTATAAATTATTTGAAGAGGGCCAAAATTTGTGATTTTTTTTCCTTTTCTAGATTTTTCACTGTTCTCTTCTATTTATGTGTGAATTATTGTGGCACGCTAAACATAAATTACACATTTTCTTACCACAAAATTTCAACAAAGATTTATTAAAAATATTAAGTTATTAGATCAACTTAAATTGTCAATTGGATTTTCTTAAAGGGATTNATATATATATATATATATATATATATATATATATATATATTGAATCCTCGAGTCATGCAGTAAATTACTTGGACTGTTATTCCATGCATTACGTAATAAACGTTTAAAAAACGCATTATATTATTCTAGTTAAATTTAATCATATTGCATCTGTTACTATATAATAATAATAATGCTCGCAACAGCATTTCCCCCAAGCATAGGAAGCAAAGTATCCTATGCAAAATAAAAGAAAATGGAAAATGCTTGGTCCGGCAAGCGCCCTTTATTAGCAGTCCATCATTAGTTCTAAACATAACATGTTTTAAGCATTTTTCAATTACATTTGTTCCCTTTTTAGGATATAAATACGACTCTTTTAGACAGTGAGGCATCATCCGCCACCTCTTAGTTTCCTAAAAGTAATCATATAATTTCCAATGGGTGCCGCCATCCTTAACCTCTTCATCTTACTCTTCCCCGTCTTCTCATCCCATTCATTTCCCTCAGTCCACTCCCAACAATTCNATATATATATATATATATATATATTGCATCTGTTAATATATAATAATAAAAATGCTCGCGACAGCATTTCCCCCAAGCATAGGAAGCAAAGTATCCTATGCAAAGTAAAAATAAATGGAAAATGCTTGGTCCGGCAAGCGCCCTTTATTAGCAGTCCATCATTAGTTCTAATCATAACATGTTTTAAGCATTTTTCCCTTACATTTGTTCCCTTTTTAGGATATAAATATGACTCTTTTAGACACTGAGGCATCTCCGCCACCACTTAGTTTCCTAAAAGTAATCATATAAATTTCCAATGGATGCCGCCATCCTTAACCTCTTCATCTTACTCTTCCTCATCTTCTCATCCCATTCATTTCCCTCAGTCCACTCCCAACAATTTCCAATCACCAATGAAGGTGGCGGCATTGACCCCACCAAAACCCCTGTCTACATCGTCCACGTGGAGAAGCCACACGGCATCTCCAACCGTCCACTTCGCTTACGCGACCTAAAAAATTGGTACATGTCTTTTCTTCCAAATGCCACCCTCGCTTCTGGCGAATCTCGCATGGTATACACATATCGTGAAGTCATCACTGGCTTTGCCGCCCGCCTAACCCCAAAAGAAGTCGAAGCCATGGAATCCCTTGATGGCTTCATCGAGGCTAACCCAGAAAAAGAACACTATACTTCCACAACCTACACCCCCACCTTCCTCTCACTTAAAGACAAACCATCCAACACTTTATGGTATGACTCTTCCATGGGTGCCGGCCAAATCATTGGGGTCATCGATAGTGGCATCAACCCTAATCATCCCTCCTTCAATGACAATGGGATGCCCCCTCCTCCTGTGAAGTGGAGTGGCAAATGTTATTGGGGGAATGCACGTACTTGCAACAACAAACTCCTCGGTGCCGTCGCATTTCGTAACGGAGTTTACCCGGACCCGTACGACAACGATGGCCATGGCACCCATGTTGCTAGCACAGCGGCTGGAAATTTCATCAATAATGCCAACGTGACCGGGCAGGCAGGCCGGGATAGGCTCTGGCATGGCCCCACGCGCTCATCTCGCTGTTTATAAAATCTCATTTATCAACCCATCGGGCATCTCAGTGTCTACTGATGCAGATATCTATGCTGGTATAGAACAAGCCATTCGTGACCATGTTGATATTCTTCAAATGTCGATTGGGTTGGTCAAGTATCAATTGTATAATAGTCCAATTGTTATTGGTTCATTTGCGGCTATAACAAAAGGGATTGTTCCATGTGCTTGCATGATGAACATGGGGCCAACACCGAGCATTTTAGCTAATGACGCTCCATGGATACTAACTGTTGGCGCGAGTACAGTTGATAGAAAAATAATGGCTTCAGTGTTGCTTGGAAATGGCTCTGAGTTAGCGGGTGAGTCGGCTTACCAACCTGGGACCTTTCCTTCCACTCAAATACCACTCGCATTCCCATTCGACCAGCTTTCAACGGTTAAATCCACGGGTTGTCACTTGGGTGAGCTCAAGAAGTTAAATCTACGGGACAAAATTGTTATGTGCTACCGCTTTGGCTTGAAGGATGATGAGCGTGGCCACAATGTTTTGATTTCCGGCGGCAAAGCCATGATTTTATTGAATGATATGCCAGAAGGAGAGACCACTAAAGCTTACGCGCATGTGCTCCCTTCCTCACACCTTAACAACACCGGCACCAATGTCATAATCGAGTACTATAGCAATACAGCGAATCCGACTGCCGCGATAAAATTTCGTGGAACCCTATTTGGAATTAACTCTGCCCCAGCTGTCGCAACCTTCTCATCACGCNACTTAATGATGTTACTATATCATTGTTAAAATCCTTTCTGAGTCTATAAATGTTTGGTTGTACATAAATGTCATTCTATTCTTGTGGCAGCATTCTGGTCATAATCATGAGAAATAGAAGACATATTTTGTGTGGAGTTATCACTAGAGTCTCCTAACTCTAATTTTCAAGGCTTTCATTTATCTTCAACTCTATTTTGGCATTTGTTCTGTTTTAACCTTTAAACTGCACCCTGATTCAATATTACATATCTATCTATTATAATTTATGATGTTTGAATTTGGGTGTCAATATTTACATACATTCACCCTATATTCACCCTATAAGCATTACTATTGTGTACATCTCCAGGAAACTCAGTGGTGTGTTCCGAAACAACTCATCCTTGGTAAATGTAGACTCTTCCATATCAGCATGAACCCACTCCGGATCAATGCAAACTTGCTAAGGTCTCGATGAACCTGCCAAAAAAAAGAAAAAACATTCATTTCAAGAAGCATTCACCAACATTCACTCAACAATGTTTGGTGGCTTTCTATAGTTAAGTCAACAATTTCCTTATCAAGTTGGTAGGTAACGTTTCGAAGGATATGACCAAATCATTATGATATTTATTGAAATGAAATAAGACTACACATTTTGTTGGCAAGCATATTTTTAAGATTCGTCGCTATCAACTTATTTATGCAGCTCAATTCGTAGCTCTTCTAGTGTTGAACCAGCTTGATCCGAATTTATAAATAATGTGTTATGACAAAAACTAAGGACAAAAAAATTTTTATACGCAAGGCTACTAGTCACTTTTAGTCTGCAAAATTTATGCATCAAGTCTCAATTTCTAAAATATATCCTCTAGAATGAAAAGTTTAGCCATAAAATTTGATTTCTCCTTTTACAACAAGATTCCCATTAAGTAGTGAGTAAGTTCACTATAGTAGATAAGTTTAAATGGTTCCAGTATAAAAAAGAAAGAAAAAAAAAATGTCGAAAGATGAGATCAATTCAAAGCAAATACTTATATAATCATATATTAAAAATAAAATATTGAGTGAGATTTGATACGACTCTTCTAATGTACTCATTTGAAGTTACTCAAATATTCTATCATTTCATATTTTTAAATATTAGGTTATTACTCATTATTTTTTTNAAAAATAAAATATTGAGTGAGATTTGATACGACTCTTCTAATGTACTCATTTGAAGTTACTCAAATATTCTACCATTTCATATTTTTAAATATTAGGTTATTACTCATTATTTTTTAAAAATTCTACTTCATTTATGCCCAATAGCTTTTAAAATAAACTTGGAATCAATAGCAAATAAACAAGCAATAACAAAAATTAATTTCATTAAGTTTAAGTACTAATTTCTTTACTTGTGTAAAGTATATTGTGAAAAACGACGACAATAAAGAGAAAAATAGAACGAGAAAAATTGCACGCAGAAAAAACACCAGAGCGACACATGAATTTACGTGGTTCAGTAAATTTGTCTACGTCCACGGAGCTGCGGAGGATTTTATTTCTTCGGNTGAAAAACGACGACAATAAAGAGAAAAATAGAACGAGAAAAATTGCACGCAGAAAAAACACCAGAGCGACACCCGAATTTACGTGGTTCAGTAAATTTGTCTACGTCCACGGAGCTGCAGAGGATTTTATTTCTTCGAAAAATTACACCGTCGAGCGTCTCGACGTGTACAAGAAAATCTCTATTTTCTTCTCTCCCTTCCTCTCTCTCACTTACTCTCTTTCTCTTAGCTCTCAAGATGACTTGGCTTGGTCTTGCTTGGCTTGCATTTCTTTTAAACCAAAAGAGATTATTTATATAAACCATGAGAGCGGTAGGTAGGAGGTAGGTGAGCGGTAGGTGTGATGCGGTTGGTGAGCGGTAGGTGGATGTGGTAGGTGAGCGGTAGGTGGATGTGGTAGGTGGATGTGGTAGGTGAGTGGTAGGTGAGATACTTAATTAAGAAGCTAATTAAATTCGGTGGATCGGGTCTCCACATANAGGTAGGTGAGCGGTAGGTGTGATGCGGTTGGTGAGCGGTAGGTGGATGTGGTAGGTGAGCGGTAGGTGGATATGGTAGGTGGATGTGGTAGGTGAGTGGTATGTGAGATACTTAATTAAGAAGCTAATTAAATTCAGTGGATCTGATCTCCACATTACCCAATAATTCTCCCACTTGGAGATAGAGACAATGAATGCATCACCTACTAGCTGTATCATCTACTAGTTGTACCGACCTTTTCTTCAAACATGATATCTTCCACCTCTGCAACTTGAAGCTCCTCTCTTCATACCAGAACAACAACTGAAGTCGAGCACAACTTCAGCTTCTCACGAGTAACACCCTCAGTTGACACATCACCGTCAACGTAGCCTTGTACCACTATGCTTTTTCCTGGGTTACTCATGTATTTTACAACTCCCACTGCATAAGCAATATCCTGCCCCTGCAGAAAGACCTTTTCAACAAGTCAAGCTTTGTACCTCTTACTGTCATCAAGCGCAGTCTTCACTCGGTACACCCACTTGTTGTGTAATGCCTTCTTTCTTGGTAGAAGTTATGTCAGCTCCCAAGTCTGATTCCCTAGTAGGGAATCTGTCTCCTCCTTCTTGGTCAGCTCCCACTTGCTCGAATTCTCATCTTGCAAGATTTTTTCATAACTCTGTGGTTCTCCATTATTTGTCTGTACAATGTTCGATTTTCCTGTCTTTGGCACTCTACCACTTTTTAGCAAATTGACATTCTTCTGTTTCTTTATAATGCACCTCTGACTCATGTGTCATCGCCTGAGTAAACTTATAATCATATATAGTGTGTCCGTTTTCTTACCCCGAGCTAGTATTAATGCTCATTTAGNCCCACTGCATAAGCAATATCCTGCCCCTGCAGAAAGACCTTTTCAACAAGTCAAGCTTTGTACCTCTTACTGCCATCAAGCGCAGCCTTCACTCGGTACACCCACTTGTTGTGTAATGCCTTCTTTCTTGGTAGAAGTTCTGTCAGCTCCCAAGTCTGATTCCCTAGTAGGGAATCTGTCTTCTCCTTCTTGGTCAGCTCCCACTTGCTCGAATTCTCATCTTGCAAGATTTTTTCATAACTCTGTGGTTCTCCATTATTTGTCTGTACAATGTTTGATTTTCCTGTCTTTGGTGCTCTACCACTTTTTAGGAAATTGACATTCTTCTGTTTCTTTATAATGCACATCTGACTCATGTGTCATCGCCTGAGTAAACTTATAGTCATATATAGTGTGTCAGTTTTCTTACCCCGAGCTAGTATTAATGCTCATTTAATAACCTTCCAGGTGTTATCTGAGAACACTACCGAGTGATCCCTCATTGAGTTGTCCAACAGAGATGAGGTTTTTCTTCAACTCAGGAACGTGCCTGGCCTTTTGCAAAATACATTTACTCTTGTTAGGGAGTGCAATATCAATGTCTCCCATCCCCACCATGTCTAGAGCTTTTCTATCAGCCAAATTTACCTTCTCAAAGTTACCTGCAACATAATTTCACATTAACTCCCGGCGTGAAGATATATGGGAGGAAGCCCCTGAATCCAGTATCTAGTCATCAACAGAACTCTGAACTGCCAGAAACAGTGCATCCTGTATTTCTTCAGTTACAACATTAGCGTCGTCATTCTCCTTCTTCTTAGGATTACTACAGTTCCTTTTTATGTGGTTAGCCTTGCCACAATTCCAGCAGGTTGCCTGCTAACCAGACTTTGATTTTGATCTTCCTCAGTTTGATTTTCTTTCATGTGATCTCCCCCTGGAATCAATAATCAGTGTCGAACTCGAACCCGAGGTTTCGCCAGAATCTTTCTTGCGCACCTCCTCAGTCAAAATTAAATCACAAATTTCATCATATTTCAACTTGGATTTACCTGCAGAACTGCTAACTGTCATCCTAATGACTTCTCAGCTATTTAGCAATGATGCCAACAATATCAACACACGTATCTCATCATTAAAATCAATTTCAACAGATGACAACTGATTTATGATAGTGTTGAAATCATTCAAGTGTTGTGAAACAGACACACCTTCTGCCATCTTCGTGTTGAATAACTTTTTCATCAGATGCACATTGTTATTCGCCGATGACTTTTCATACATACCTGGTAAAGCTGCCATGAGATTTGCATTAGTCCTCTCCTTGATGACGTTGTGGGCAACTGATCTCGACAAGGTTAATAGTATAACCCTCATAAACTGTCGATCCAACAAAGTCCATTCCGCCTCGTCCATCTTTTCTGGTCGTTTTCTCAGTAACGGAAGATGAAGTTTCTTCTCATAGAGGTAGTCCTCTATCTGCATCCTCCAATAAGCAAAATCCGTGTCATTAAACTTCTCGATCCTTGATGTCATCACTTCGTTTCCGCCCATCGTTCTTTCTTAGATTCGAACCCAAGCTCTGATACCAGTTGTTGTGAAAAACAACGGTAATAAAACGAAAAATGGAACGAGAAAAATTGCACGCAGAAAAAACACCAGAGCTCACACAGATTTACGTGGTTCAGCAAATTTGCCTACGTCCAAGGAGCTGTGGAGGATTTTATTTCTTCGAGGAATTAAACCATCGAGCGCCTCGACGTTTACAAGAAAATCTTTATTTTCTTCTCTCCATTCCTCTCTCTCTCTTCCTCTCTTTCTCTTAGCTCTCAAGATGATTTGTTTGGTCTTGCTTGGCTTGCATTTCTTTAAACAAAAAGAGACAATTTATAGAAACCATGAGAGCGGTAGGTGGAGTGTAAGCGAGCAGTAGGTGGGATGTGGTAGGTGAGCGGTAAGTGGGTGTGATAGGTGAGTGATAGATGAGATACTTAATTAAGAAGTTAATTAAATTCGGTGGACCGGATATCCACATTACCCAACAAAGTAAAAGACATATAAACGAATTTTCAGGAGACTTCAATTCATGGTGGCAATTTCTTCATCATTACTCGAACAAATCTCACAACAGCCAAAGCATATAATAGTTTTAATATCTAATAAAATGGCAAAAGGATTTTTTTTCTCCTTTAACTTATCTAAGCAATAGTACTCTCTCTCTTCATAAATTCATAATACTCACCAAATCGACTAAAGTATCAAAGAATTCATCTGCGTTTTTAAGATAAATTTGAGATTTATTTTGAAGCTGAGCGTCAATAGTTTCCTTACCTTTGTATTTGTGACTAATTGTTATCTAAGCAATACCGATTACCTATACTAAGAAAGTTGAGCGACGAAGGTTAGGAAGCTGCATTAATTAGAGCAATGGTGGGTGGGTGGTCATAGTCGGACGAATGTATTTGAGTAATCGTAGATTAGGGAATGATGTTAAGTGCTTATAATCAATGTAGTTGAGTAAGTTTAGCTGAGTGGTGATGATCAAATGATTGTATTCTGACAACAATAATTAGATGATTGACAATTGCAAATGAACATTGGTGGTGGTGTTTTCATCTTGATAGTAATGGTCGGGTGTGGCCACACTCTTTTAATGGTGGCAAATCGACTATTGCAGTGATATGACTATGACAATAGTTGGGCGGGGATGGTCTGACATTGGTAGTAGAGGTCGGCAGTCAGTCGATAATAAAATAATGACAATGATTCAATGATGGTGGAAGAGTGTAGATTGTCCAATGATGATGGATGAGTAATGACGGTATGAGTGATGATGATCAATTGTAGTAGATGGGCAGTGGTGGCTGACAACAATGTACAATCTACAATGATTTGATTGTAGTGATAGGGCAATGACTACTTGTTGATGACCATGAGATGATCTAACCACAATATTATGTAAGCTCAATGATCCTATAGAGCTATGAGCTCTTTTTAATCTCAACTTTAAACCTATTGGTAAGATTCAGAAATCATGGTGACTTAGTTAACTGGTTGATGTCGTATTATATGTTATTGTATTAATTTTTCTTATAAGTTGTATGGTTAAAAACTTTTGCATATTATTATAAGTATATGCATGGTAAGAATATCAAATAAATAGATGAATATATGGATTTATTTTTTTTTCATTGATATTTAAATTCCATCAAACACTTAAATAACATCAAATAAATCTTGCCAATTTTGGTTCAAATTAATAAATTAATTAATCTATTGTTATCATTGTTGTGATTGTGGAGCCGAAAGCACCCAATTTAACATGGCGCTTAAGCGCCCATTGATGGGTGCTCGACAGAGAGACGAGTGCTTTTGCGCCCCGCTTGGGCGCCTTTGAGTCGTGCAAACAGAGCGACCGACACTCAAGCGCCCAATGTTTTGGGCGCAATTTTTTTGCTTCCTCAGAGCTTGGCGCTAAGGCGCCAATTCTGGACGTCTAAGCGCTAGAAGCAGTTGGGCATGATTAATTGGTTCTTAATACCAATTTAGAGAGGCTGCAAGTCATGTCTACCTTTGGTACTCTGCGACAACTTTTTGGTGAATGAGAAAAGAGTCTGAGAGGAGGATTTCTGGGATCTCGACAAGTGTTTTTTCATTGAATTGAAGACGAAAGATTGTAAATCGTGTCCTGTAAGTTTTGTGTAAACAAAAAATTGGTGTGAGCTCATTATAAACGTTTTCTTAATTTCATAGTGGAATTTTTTGGTGATTTAACTGTGATTTTTTCTTATTCTTTAATTTTTCCACATAACTTCTTGTGTGTTTTTCTGGTTGCTTTAATTGTGCTTTCTTCTTAGAGTTTGTTCTGGTTTTCTTGAATTGATGCGGCGCAGTTTAGTTTCTAGTTGATCCTAACCTCGAGAAAATTTGGGACTTGTTTTTCGCGATATTTCCTATCAATGATAATTTGTTTTAAATTATTGATATAAGATATATGATTAATCAGGCTTAGTTATGGCTCGAACTTATTAAACGCGACGCTACAGAAGAAGTATGAATCGTTTTTCAAGCTTAAATCATGTTAAAATTTGATTACTTTGTTTTTCTCTCTAAAAAAAGAAAGACTTGATGGTGTGAACGTGAAGAATATGAGCAAATTTCAACTTTAAGCCAAATCGAGCGCGCAATACGAGAAGTTGACCTTGGATCGCTTTCTAGAAAGGCCAAAACATGGGCTAATAAGTTTAAGCATGTCGTTGACTTGGAATATAAGAATGTGAAAGGTCGACGCTATCCCGTGTCATCTAGAAAATGTCAACTTACACGAGAAGGCGCCCTGACAATTGTACGGCAAGTTCCTTGTGGATGAAAGTTCATTAATCCAAGAATTGGTTTGCCATTTCAGGTTAATCAAAAGTGCGTTGAACTTGAATTCTTCATTATTGATGTATTGTTATGCAATGTATGTACTTTTATATTATCATCGGAACGTGTCGTTGCAATATATGCGGGATGCATTGTTATATCAATTTCAGGATGTGTCATTGTACAGTGTACTGCAAGACGTATTGCTCCGTCGAGCGCTTCATTCTTGCACAAAATATGTTGGATTTATGCAATGCATGCNATCAAAAGTGCGTTGAACTTGAATTCTTCATTATTGATGTATTGTTATGCAATGTATGTACTTTTATATTATATATGCGGGATGCATTGTTATATCAATTTCAGGATGTGTCATTGTACAGTGTACTGCAAGACTTATTGCTCCGTCGAGCGCTTCATTCTTGCACAAAATATGTTGGATTTATGCAATGCATGTTGTGATTCTATAAGCGACTTCGCTTTAAAAAGTAGGTGGTTGTCGATGGTGATTGATGGGAGAGGGCGACCGATAGTGGTAGACGGTGGCCAATAGGTGGTGGTCGGTAGTTGAAGGAGCAGGAAAAATTTGCTTGATCTTTGGTGGTGAAGGGATGTTGAGCTTCGAATTCTTCTCCAAACTTCAATCTTTTTACTATTCCAAGTCTCGTCCCCCTTCAAAAGAGGGGTAGAACTATATTTATCGTGTTGAGAGATTTCTCTCTCTAAATAAGGAGTTCAAACCACTCATTTGAACTCCGAAAATATTCCTTTAATCGAATGGTGTTCATAAAGCATTTTTGGATCCATTTTGTTGAAGCGCTCGATTTAACTATAAGCTTGTCAGATTTGAAATCCATATGACATTCCAATTATGTTTAGAAAGATTTCAAAATTAGTTTAACGTCTTGATCTGGACTTGATTTGACTCACACGTGATCAATTTTGATATCATTAAGTCCGTCTCATCGAGCCGGTCAATTTGACTGTAAGTTATTAAAATAAGAGTTTTGAATAATTTTTTTTTTTANCATTCTAATTATGTTTAGAAAGATTTCAAAATTAGTTTAACGTCTTGATCTGGACTTGATTTGACTCACACGGGATCAATTTTGATATCATTAAATCCGTCTCATCGAGCCGGTCAATTTAACTGTAAGTTATTAAAATCAGAGTTTTGAATAATTTTTTTTTTTAAGTTTGAACCATCATTATTCAAAATTTGTCTTGAGATTCGTGGCATGCCCCGAGATTTATGTCTGATTATGGAAATTTGTTGATGAAAAATTAGTTGCCCCTTATTTTTGGGTGATATCAACCTCGTTGTTCGAAAATATCAAAAATTAAAATTATATATAACATTACAAATAATGCCGATATTTAATCTCATTTATGTGCGGTTAAATTTTTGTGGTTTTCTTTTGTAGATAAATCATGTGGTGTTGTTTCTCAATTGTACATGTGTATAACAACCTTAGATAACTATAATAATTAGTGGCATCCTAAGCGAAGAATATCCTTTCTATAATTTTGTTCAAGAAATTAAACAAATATATTTTGCAGCTTATTTTGTAGCCTCAAAACATTCTTTGTGGCAGTTCGATGGAAGACACATACGCATATCACGTGTTGGATTATTCTTGAAAGATACCGGGACTTCTTATTGAAGAAATGAACAAAACTTGTAAGGAAGCATGAAAGAGGTGTTAGAATTTATTAACTCTCTTGCGGTGACTAAGAATAACAATTAGCCTAATTGATCTCGTATACCATTGAGAAAAGGAAGTGTTAAAATAAGTTCAGAAAGAAACTTAGAGTCAACTTTATATAAAAAATATAGTATCATGTCATAAGCACATTAACCAATGACCTCCTATTTATATGAAAGGCCCAATGTCAAAGCTATATTATAAGATATATAATATAATTACAAGCAAATTATATAAATATATAAATATATAAATAGATGCATTTTTGATATCCTCAGTATTGAAAATAGATTAAGTCTATCTCTTAAGTGAGCTGATGACTTACAAACCTTGGCAACCTAAGCCTAGTCATCATACCTCGGCAACCTAAGTCTTTAAAAAGAGTAGCTTGGCCTATATAAAGTTATAGGTGATTTAAGTTGAATCATATTGATTGATTTGTTGAATCATATTCAAGTTCTCACTACAAAGCAATGCAATCTAATCCAAATGAATTACGGTGCATGCCAATTCCTTAATTCTCATATATATTTCATGAAGTTCAGAAGAATATAAGTGATACCCCACCAACAAATTTTCATCATCTGGGACGAATCTTAAGGCACGACGTGAATCTCAAGGCAATATTTTGAGCAATAAATATTCAAATTTTGATAAAAAAAGTCATACAAAGCTCCAGCAAACTTATAATCAAACTGACATGTTCAATGAGACAAACCTGGTGATATCAAAGTTAACTGATCTGAGTCAAATCAAGCTCAAATCAAGTCATCAAACCACACTTGGAAGATCTCTAGACATATTTGGAAGATCAAACATATGCCAAAGCTGACAAGTTTATAGTTGAAACGAGCGTCTAGACAAGACGAATCCAACAAGCTCAAGATTATGCAATTCTAATATCGTTAAGGCACTAAAATTTTCATTAAACGTCATTTGATCGGAGGAAACTCTCTGGACTGTCCGATCAAAAAAATTCATATTCATGCATTAATGACACCCAGAACACTATAAATAAAGTCTTACCTCTCACATGAGGGGAAGAATTGAAGCTTGAGAGAGAACTGCAATCTCTGAGATGGAGTTGAAATCCAACACAATCTCGACCGCCGTCGGCCACCATTGATCGCCATCGACTAGCGCCAGTCGTCGTCGACACCCGTCGATCGTCGTTAGCTACTGTTGACTGTCACCGTAAATCACCACCAACCAGACTCTGTCAGTCAATGTCGTAACTTAGAAAATCTAATAACCCTCTCCAGTCTGTGGGACAAGAGCTCACCAATACGGTCCATGTGCCAACTACGACCTACGTGGTCATCAGCTAATGGAGTTCCCGAATCTAGTCCCAACGGTCTATGGACGTCACCACTGCTCACCACTACAGACTATATGCCAATAACGACCTACACGGTCATCAGCTCATGTAGTTCTCGACTTTGGCCTCAACAGCCTATAGACATCATCAATACTCGCGCTAACGACCTACGTGGTGATCAGCTCATATAATTCTTGAATCTAACTCCAGTGGCCTATGAACATCATCAATATTTGCCCCAACGACCTACGTGGTCATCAGTTCATGCAGCTTCTGACTCTGGCCCCCGTGACATACTAATGTCATTAATACTCGCCAACTACAGTCTACGTGATTCACAGTTCCCACAACTGTTTACTATGACTTCTCTGGCCAATCAACACTTTTGGAGCAACCATCTACAACACTCACGACGGACTACTACTTCCACAACAATCAACAATGACCCTTGCAACTTGTTGTCACCAAGAACTGCAACCAGATTATAGTTATGCAGCTTTGTAATTCCATCTTGCCTGATTTAGATAAATAATGAACCTGTGTACTCATCATTCATAGTGAATTATTTAAACAAGGCTAGGCCCCATGCTTTTTCTGTCTTTCAAGAGTTTTCCACGTAAAAAGTTGAGGTGTCTCCTCCTGCTTACTTCTCTTCTTTTATCTGTGTGTGTTGAATTTTTGTGCAACGCTAAGACGATAATCCATTACTCTACTGCCGTGACTTTTTCAGCACGCATCAAGAAGAAAAAAATTTCAAAGATCCAAATTAACTGAGGTGATCTACAACACTAGAATTGTAAGACACTTAAATTTTTTACTAATGATATATATATATTAAATTTTGATGCCTACAAATGCTTCAATCATGGTTGCTTTTAAAGTTTTTTGCAAAATTCTAAAAATTTAATGACTTTCTAACTCGAATGTTTCTAAGGAGATTAGGAAGAGCATTAGAGAGGCATCGATGCATAAAGCTAGAATAGTTTTTGAAAGGTTTTTAACTTCGAAGATGCCTTCATTGAGGACGTTAAAAATCAAAATATTGGAAGAAGAAAGAAGGGATCAAGACTTGATCCATCCATCAACTGAGGTGACCATTAATGCAATATCTTGTTCTAAGGAGGTTGTTGTTGATAAGCTTTTTGATGAATTGTTGTATTGAGAATGGATGTTGTTATCATATTGATCAGAACTGTAATAGTGGTTGTTGAAGGTATTCTAGGTGATTCTTTAGATTATATGAGGATTGATTCATCTTCAAAGACAAATAAAAAATTATTGAATTCAATAAATTTGGGTCATCATTTATAAGTAAAATGAATATGCACTTTGTGGATATATAATTTATTATTCCTCAGTGAAATGGGTTAGTCTCCTATTTGATCACATGGCTCCTAAAGTTAATGTGCAAGAAACCCTAAAGTAAAGAGTGCTTGAGCATTAGATGAGGATGAACTTCTCAAAATAAGTCCAATTGGAGAGAGACAAACCTCAGGTGCTTAGAAGCTAGTTCTACCGAAAATTTATGTCAAATAAACTAGCAAAGTTAGATTTATGAGTTTGAGATTTTAATAAGAATGATGTAAAATCAAGTAGAGTAAAAGTCATTAAATTATTAACATTACAAATAATTTCATTGGATTTTAAAGAGAAAAAAAAACAATAAGATAACTTATAGTAGTGAAATTAAATTAGTTTAAAAAAAAATTATTTTTTTAGTCATACTTCAATTTTTTTGTGGGATCTCTTTTAAGTGCTAAATAGTACTACAATTTTTTCTCTCTCTTATTGTCTTTCCTACATTATTGTAAATTTGCACTTTATTGATAAATGCGATATCCTTAAATATAACTGTATTTTCTTTTGTGGATGAGAGTTTAATAGCAAGGTACTAATTAGATGATATGCCTTAGAAAGAGTAGATGAGTGCTCATTTAAAGATTCCATTATATTTAGCTAGTTTCTTAAAAATTCATAAGTCAGTATGTTATAACTCATGTCATTCATTATTTTCACAAAAAATACTTTTATATTTAAAATTCCTTTTGAATAACACTTTTCCTTGATGAATTTAACTAGAGCACCCAACGTCATTCAAAATTTATTTTTAATGCACCTCTCATTTTNTATATATATATATATAATTTTGATGCATACAAATGCTTCGATCATGGATGCTTTTAAAGGTTTTTGCTAAATTCTAAAGATTTAATGACTTGCTAACTCGAATGTTTCTAAGGAGATTAGGAAGAGCATTAGAGAGGCATCAATGCATAGAGCTATAATAGTTTTTGAAAGGTTTCTAACTTCGAAGATGCCTTCATTGAAGATGTTAAAAATGAAACTATTGGAAGAAGAAAAAAGGGATCAAGACTTGCTCTATCCATCAACTGAGGTGACCATTAATGCAATATCTTATTCTAAGGAGGTTGTTGTTGATAAGCTTTTTGATGAAGGAAAGATTGTTGTATTGAGAATAGATGTTGTTATCATATTGATTAGAACTCTAATAGCGGTTGTTGAAGATATTCTATGTGATTCTTTAGATTATATGAGGATTGATTCATCTTCAAAGGCAAATAAAAATTTATTGAATTTAATAAATTTGGGTCACATTTATAAGTAAAATGAATATGCACTTAACAGATATATAATTTATTATTCCTCAGTGAAGTGGGTTAGTCTCCTATTTGATCACATGACTCCTAAAGCTAATGTGCAAGAAACCCTAAACTAAAGAGTGTTTGAGCATTAGATGAGGATGAACTTCTCAAAATAAGTCCAATTGGAGAAAGAAAAATCTATGATGCTTAGAAGCTAGTTCTACCGAAAGTTTATATCAAATAAACTAGCAAAGTTAGATTTATGAGTTTGAGATTTTTATAAAAATGACGTAAAATCAAGTAGAGCAAAAGTCATTAAATTATTAACATTATAAATAATTTCATTGGATTTTAAAGAAAAAAAAACATTAAGATAACTTATAGAAGTGAAATTAAATTAGTTTAAAAAAGAAAATTATTATTTTAGTCATACTTGAATTTTTTTGTGTGGGATCTCTTTAAGTGCTAAATAGTACTACATTTTTTTCTCTCTCTTATCGTCTTTCCTACATTATTGTAAATTTGCAGTTTATTGATAAATGTGATATCCTTAAATATAACTATATTTTCTTTTGTGGATGAGAGTTTAATAGCAAGGTACTAAATAGATGATATGCCTTAGAAAGAGTAGATGAGTGCTCATTTAAAGATTCCATTATATTTAGCTAGTTTCTTAAAAATTGATAAGTCAGTATGTTATAACTCATGTCATTCATTATTTTCACAAAAATACTTTTATATTTAAAATTCCTTTTGAATAACACTTTTCCTTAATGAATTTAACTAGAGCACCCAACGTAATTCAAAATTTATTTTTAATGCACTCTCATTTTTTTTCTTTAGCTCATACACACTACAAAAAAATCATAAGAAATTGGTGGAAAATCGGCTGACTGCGGGCAATGTCCGCCAATTTTTTTATTAACCGACTTATTGGTTGAATGTTGATTTAAGTATTTTCGATTGAAGTACCCATGGACCATCTACCTGCTCTGCACAACTAAAAATTCTGCCGGAAATATGCCATCAACTATAATTTCAGTGGGATTATTAAGTTATTGAATTATGAACCAGTACTATGCTGATGTTTTCAAGGGAAGACAACCTGTAAAATTATATATTTCCTGATGAGTAATCCACTGCTTATTTAGCCATAAATTTTTTGGCCAATATTCAGCCGTAAGTACCTCAGAAAATTGTTAAATGTGGAGAGTGTTCAATCAGAAATGCATTTCCGACAACAGATATTCTGACANCTGCTTATTTAGCCATAAATTTTTTGGCCAATATTCAGCCGTAAGTACCTCAGAAAATTGTTAACGGTGGAGTGTGTTCAATCAGAAATGCATTTCCGACAACAGATATTCTGACTAACCATACTTTGCCATAATTACACCAAATAACAAAATTACCGATGAAAAATCTATTGATTGTCATCTGATTGGTCTACCGGTAATGCANCATACTTTGCCATAATTACACCAAATAACAAAATTACCGATGAAAAATCTATTGATTGTCATCTGATTGGTCCACCGGTAACACCTGAATTTTTTGTAGTGACAATATATTTTAGATGAAATTCCTCCTATTCACATTTTTTATCAACGCCTTTTTAAAATTAATATGATTTATGATCATTATGCCATCATCGTAAATATTTTGATATGCAGGAAGATCATGATCTACGCATGTGAGTTGTAGAGTGGAAGCACTATTGAATGATTGAATCTCATCTTTTGTGCGTTGATTCAAACTTTGCTATCAAGATGGCTCAAAATTGATTTCATTGGTAATAGTGTGTATAACACCAATTATATAGATCAAGGCCTTCTAGGTGGTAGGACCTTGTCAGATCCTTCTACTACTTTTTTGATTGAATAATGAGAATGGAATCCCATAGATTGCCTTCTTTTAAAAGCTCCATAATAAAATTTTTGAGAACTTAATAATTTTCTTAAGCAAGATAAGCTCAATGCAATTTTGAATTATTAAAATTTATTCTTTTCTTTTATTTGGATTCACTTTTTTAATGAATGGATGCTAGTTGTACTTTAACAATATAAAATATTATTAATTGGCAAGTGAGTTAACTTCTTCTCCAAGTGTGAAAAGACAAATGTGTGTTGCCTTATCTTTCTACCATATCAAAGTGAAAGTTATTTTGTTTAATCGGTTGGTCATTCAGAGCCTCATGGAGAGTGTGTTTTTTTTTGTTCTTCTTAAAGCACTTAAAGTCGGCAACTTGTCTATTTATATGTCAACATATGATTCTCTTATTTGAATAAACTTCTCTTCTGAATCATATCAATGTTCAAAAAGGAGATGAATAGAAAAGTAAAATATACAAAAATAAAATGCAAACAAATAAAAAGAAATAAGCATAAGACTTATATATGGGCAATCTTCGTGTAATGACTCGAGAATATACATCGGAATAGGATCAGCTCGAAGTACCACGAAACACAACATACACGAAGCGAATCTCTACATAAGTCACTCACAACCAGAGAACAAAAATGAATATTGTTGTTATGGGGTCAAGAGTCACTCAGAAGAACGTATCTCTCAGGTTATTACATTTCAGAGAAGACTCAATAATACTCTCGATAAAAGAAGTCTTTCTTATATTATCATGAACCTGAAGAACATGTCATCAAAAGAAGGTTATTTCGTATGAAAACATCTCGATACTTCAAAGCTCTCACTAAGCCACATGACAGAGAGTGAGTCTCGCACATCCCAAATGGGTAGGGGCTCGTCAGCATGAAAACCTATCAAATAACTAAAATCATCTTAATAGGGATATCTCTATACGTCAGAGCTCACTTGGTCATCAGGGTAGAAAGTGAATCATTTTATTCCAGACGGGCGACAACTCATCGATAATCGAGTCGTCAATATGATATAAACAAAGTTAAAACGAGTGACAGGACTCAACAAGATAAATGATAGAGTAATCCTAAAAGATAGAGGTAGCTGGGTTGATATGACAAGTCTAAAATTGTACACATGTAGTCGTATGATAGAGTTTTGTTCCTTTGAACTTATGGCTATCGAATCTCTCGTGGACGACACAATTCACAGATTGCTTAGTAAGGATCTGTAGACTTGTTTGGTTGATGACCTTCACGACTATGTAGACCTAGGATCATAGCGACTCAACAAGATGAAGGGTATAAATGATGAGTACTATTTCGAGCCAAAGCGAGTCGAACACAAACAAACAAATTTATGTTCATGTTCAGGTCATTAAATTAACGAACAAGTCAAACACGAGCTTCTTAACGAGTCGAACACGAGCTGTTCGTGAACAACGAGACGTTTTGACAGACCTAGAAGTAAGCCATAAGGCCTCCTTTGGCGTGAGTAGGAATAGAGAGCTTTTTTACACCTAGAGCTAAAGACTAATTGTTGTATTACCAACCTACAATATCATTTTTTGACTTCTAAAGAATGTAAACAACATGAACAAGTCAAAGTATTTTGATAGGATNATAAGTTGTATGGTTAAAAACTTTTGCATATTATTATAAGTATATGCATGGTAAGAATATCAAATAAATAGATGAATATATGGATTTATTTTTTTTTCATTGATATTTAAATTCCATCAAACACTTAAATAACATCAAATAAATCTTGCCAATTTTGGTTCAAATTAATAAATTAATTAATCTATTGTTATCATTGTTGTGATTGTGGAGCCGAAAGCACCCAATTTAACATGGCGCTTAAGCGCCCATTGATGGGTGCTCGACAGAGAGACGAGTGCTTTTGCGCCCCGCTTGGGCGCCTTTGAGTCGTGCAAACAGAGCGACCGACACTCAAGCGCCCAATGTTTTGGGCGCAATTTTTTTGCTTCCTCAGAGCTTGGCGCTAAGGCGCCAATTCTGGACGTCTAAGCGCTAGAAGCAGTTGGGCATGATTAATTGGTTTTTAATACCAATTTAGAGAGGCTGCAAGTCATGTCTACCTTTGGTACTCTGCGAACTTTTTGGTGAATGAGAAAAGAGTCTGAGAGGAGGATTTANTCAGAGCTTGGCGCTAAGGCGCCAATTCTGGACGTCTAAGCGCTAGAAGCAGTTGGGCATGATTAATTGGTTCTTAATACCAATTTAGAGAGGCTGCAAGTCATGTCTACCTTTGGTACTCTGCGACAACTTTTTGGTGAATGAGAAAAGAGTCTGAGAGGAGGATTTCTGGGATCTCGACAAGTGTTTTTTCATTGAATTGAAGACGAAAGATTGTAAATCGTGTCCTGTAAGTTTTGTGTAAACAAAAAATTGGTGTGAGCTCATTATAAACGTTTTCTTAATTTCATAGTGGAATTTTTTGGTGATTTAACTGTGATTTTTTCTTATTCTTTAATTTTTCCACATAACTTCTTGTGTGTTTTTCTGGTTGCTTTAATTGTGCTTTCTTCTTAGAGTTTGTTCTGGTTTTCTTGAATTGATGCGGCGCAGTTTAGTTTCTAGTTGATCCTAACCTCGAGAAAATTTGGGACTTGTTTTTCGCGATATTTCCTATCAATGATAATTTGTTTTAAATTATTGATATAAGATATATGATTAATCAGGCTTAGTTATGGCTCGAACTTATTAAACGCGACGCTACAGAAGAAGTATGAATCGTTTTTCAAGCTTAAATCATGTTAAAATTTGATTACTTTGTTTTTCTCTCTAAAAAAAGAAAGACTTGATGGTGTGAACGTGAAGAATATGAGCAAATTTCAACTTTAAGCCAAATCGAGCGCGCAATACGAGAAGTTGACCTTGGATCGCTTTCTAGAAAGGCCGAAACATGGGCTAATAAGTTTAAGCATGTCGTTGACTTGGAATATAAGAATGTGAAAGGTCGACGCTATCCCGTGTCATCTAGAAAATGTCAACTTACACGAGAAGGCGCCCTGACAATTGTACGGCAAGTTCCTTGTGGATGAAAGTTCATTAATCCAAGAATTGGTTTGCCATTTCAGGTTAATCAAAAGTGCGTTGAACTTGAATTCTTCATTATTGATGTATTGTTATGCAATGTATGTACTTTTATATTATATATGCGGGATGCATTGTTATATCAATTTCAGGATGTGTCATTGTACAGTGTACTGCAAGACTTATTGCTCCGTCGAGCGCTTCATTCTTGCACAAAATATGTTGGATTTATGCAATGCATGTTGTGATTCTATAAGCGACTTCGCTTTAAAAAGTAGGTGGTTGTCGATGGTGATTGATGGGAGAGGGCGACCGATAGTGGTAGACGGTGGCCAATAGGTGGTGGTCGGTAGTTGAAGGAGCAGGAAAAATTTGCTTGATCTTTGGTGGTGAAGGGATGTCGAGCTTCGAATTCTTCTCCAAACTTCAATCTTTTTACTATTCCAAGTCTCGTCCCCCTTCAAAAGAGGGGTAGAACTATATTTATCGTGTTGAGAGATTTCTCTCTCTAAATAAGGAGTTCAAACCACTCATTTGAACTCCGAAAATATTCCTTTAATCGAATGGTGTTCATAAAGCATTTTTGGATCCATTTTGTTGAAGCGCTCGATTTAACTATAAGCTTGTCAGATTTGAAATCCATATGACATTCCAATTATGTTTAGAAAGATTTCAAAATTAGTTTAACGTCTTGATCTGGACTTGATTTGACTCACACGTGATCAATTTTGATATCATTA
>JXCR01122901.1:28209-42428 GCA_002079205.1 Phalaenopsis hybrid cultivar | reverse complement strand
CATCCTTGAAATGCTCGTAGCTCTTAGGAATAGAGTTTAGCAACAGCAGTGCCTTGTCCTCATCGTCCATCTTGACGTCGATGTTCTCGAGGTCATCGATGATCTTGTTGAACTCGTCTATCTGCTCTGAGACAGATTTGTCTTCATGCATTTTGAAGGAGTATAGGCCCTGCTTCAAAAAGAGCCTATTAGCAAGAGACTTTCTCAGGTAGAGTACCTCAAGTTTGGCCCAAAGTGCTTGAGCCGTTGTCTCCCTCGACACCTCCCTCAGAACTTTGTCGCCCAAGCTCAGGATTATCAAACTGTGGGCCTTGTCTAGTATGTTGATCTTCTCCTTCTCGGTCATGTCGGTCGACAATGTCGCCGACCCTTACAAGGCTTCCGCAACGCCCTGCTGAACTAATAGAGCTCTCATATTTACTCTCCATAAGCCGAAATTGTTCTTCCCGTTGAATTTCTCAATGTCAAATGTGACGGAACTCATTGTCCTGGCTAGGATTTCTTCCAATGAATTCTACCTTTTAACGTCATGCTGTCTGAGAAATTCTCACCAAATTTCTTATCTTCTCCTCGTGAACTCCACTGCCTTCGCCAACCGAACGGAGAGCTCAGATCCCTTCTGGCAGAGATCACACCTGTTCACCAGAGAAAACTTCCTGTTTTGTGCTCGCGCCTCCTTCCCGCAGGCACTCCTCTTCGTTCAACGGAACAAATCAGGAATTCTTCCTCTGCCTCTCACACGAGAATAACTGCCTCTCCAGAGCCGTCGCAACTTGCCAAACTGCTCAATTCCTCCTGCTATGCGAACTCCCGAACAGGGAACTCCCCGAACGCTTCTCTGTGCAATCTCCACCTCTTTCTTCTGGCCGAGCTGCTTGCAAGACCGAAATCCTCTGCCGGCAGCCCTGTCGCAAATTTTTGGCCCTCGCTCGATGACTGTTCCTCCTCCGTCTAGCTTCCACTGCTCACCGAATCTGTCGTGATTTGGCTGCCTCTGACACGATCCACTTGCTCCTCTATTCGTGATTGTCGAACTCCTCTTCTTCGTCGCTGTCCGCGAACACCTTTACGCGGACACCTTTAGCCAAGAAGTATGGATCTTCCCACAGATGACACCAATTGTTGTGAGATATGTACTTCCTGGCATAGAAATGATACGAAAAGAACACAAGCAAACACATATCGTTTACGTGGTTCGATCCAACTGGATCTGCGTCCACGGAAGGGAATCAATCAAATAGTTCACTAAGACAAAAGAAATGGAGAATACATAGCTTATACATAGAGATGAAAGTAAACAAGGTCGTTTACGTGGTTCGATCCAACTGGATCTACGTCCACGGAAGGGAATCAATCATAGTTCACTAAGGCAAAAGAAATAGAGAATACATAGCTTATACATAGAGATGAGTCATCATCTTCCTTATATGACCTCCCTCTCAAGCGACACATTGATACAAGACCTCAAGATGCTCTCCTCCTTACTAGCTCTCTAGCTATTCTCTCCTCCTTCATGGTAGCTTAAGATCGCTTCCCTTACTCTCCTAAACCTCACACCATCTCTATTTATAGAAGCAAGAGAGAGGTAGGTGGGAGATAGGTGAGCGGTAGGTGAGATGTGGTAGGTGAGCGGTACCACATTACAAAAATGTCCTTCTACCTTAGTTCAATAATTGGGAGTCAAAATAACAATAAGATATGTAATATAATTACAAGCAAACTATATAAATATATAAATAAATAAATAAATGCATTTTGGATATCCTCAATGCTAACACAAAAGCTATTGATTTTAGTCGATAGGCATGTAAATGGATCATCATTATATTTTGTAACCAAATAAGTTTACCAATTAAATGAGTTTATAAGTTCTTTAGGCAAATTATTGCCTCAGTATTGAAAATAGATTGTGGCAACCTAAGCCTAGTCATCAGACCTTGGCAACCTAAGTTTTTAAAAAGAGTAGCTTGGCCTATATAAAGTTATAGGTGATTTAAGTTGATTCATATTGATCGATTTGTTGAATCGTATTCAAGTTCTCACTACAAAGCAATGCAATCTAATCCAAATGAATTACGGTGCATGCCAATTCCTTAATTCTCATATATATTTCATGAAGTTCAGAAGAATATAAGTGATACGCCACCAACAAATTTTCATCATCTGGGACGAATCTTAAGGCATGACGTGAATCTCAAGGCAATAATTTGAGCAAGAAATGTTCAAATGTCGATAAAAAAGTCATACAGAGCTCTAGCAAACTTATAGTCAAACTGACCGGCTCAATAAGACAGACCTGATGATATCAAAGTTAATCTGATCTGAGTCAAATCAAGCCCAGATCAAGTCATCAAACCACTCTTGGAAGATCTCTAGACATATTTGGAAGATCAAACATATGTAAAAGCTGGCAAGTTTATAGTTGAAACGAGCGTCTAGACAAGACGAATCCAACAAGCTCAAGATTATGCAATTCTAACATCGTTAAGGCACTAAAATTTCCATTAAACGTCATTTGATCGGAGGAAACTCTCCGGACTGTCTGATAAAAAAAGATTCATATTCAAGCATTAATGACACCCAGAACACTATAAATATAGCATCATCTCTCACATGAGGGGAAAACTTGAAGCTTGAGAGAGAACTGCAATCTCTGAGATGAAGTTGAAATCCAACACAATCCCGACCGCCGTCGGCCACCATCGATCGCCATCGACTAGCGTCAGTCGTCGTCGACACCCGTCAATCCCCGTCAGCCACTGTTGGCTGTCACCGTAAATCACCACCAACCAGACTCTGTCAGTCAACGTCGTAACTTGGAAAATCTAATAACCCTCTCCAGACTATGGGATAAGAGCTCAGCACTAGGGTCCATGTGCCAACTACGACCTACGTGGTCATCATCTAATGGAGTTCTCGACTCTGATCTGAACGATCTATGGACGTCATCACTGCTCACCACTACAGGCCATATGTCAACAACGACCTACACGGTCATCAGCTCATGTAGTTCCCGACTTTGGCTCCAGCGGCCTACGGACATCATCAATACTCGCACCAACGACCTACGTGGTCATCATCTCATACAATTCTTGAATCTGACTCCAGTGGCCTACGAACGTCACCAATATTTGCCCCCAACAACCTACGTGGTCATCAGTTCATGCAACTTCTGACTCTGGCTCCCGCGACCTACTTATGTCGTTAATACTCGCCAACTACAGTTTACGTGATTCACAGTTCCTGCAACTGCTTACTATGACTTCTCTGGCCAATCAACACTTCTGGAGCAACCATCTACAATAATCACGACAGACTACTATATCTGCAACAATCAACAATGAGCCTTGCAATCTGTTGTCACCAATAACTATAACAAGATTATAGTTATGTAACTTTGTAATTCCATCTTCCTTGATTTAGAGAAAGAATGAATCTGTGTACTCATCATTCATAGTGAATTATTTCAACAGGGCTAGACCCCATGCTTTTTCTGTCTTTCAAGGGTTTTCCACGTAAAAAGTCGAGGTGTCTCCTCATGCTTATTTCTCTTCTTTTATCTGTGTGTTGAATTCTCATGCAATGCTAAGACGATAATCCATTACTCTACCGCCGTGAATTGCTTAGCACGCGTCAAGAAGAATAAATTTCAAAGATCCAAATTAACTGAGGTGATCTACAACACTAGAATTGTAAGACACTTAAATTTTTTACTAATGATATATATATATTAAATTTTGATGCCTACAAATGCTTCAATCATGGTTGCTTTTAAAGTTTTTTGCAAAATTCTAAAAATTTAATGACTTTCTAACTCGAATGTTTCTAAGGAGATTAGGAAGAGCATTAGAGAGGCATCGATGCATAAAGCTAGAATAGTTTTTGAAAGGTTTTTAACTTCGAAGATGCCTTCATTGAGGACGTTAAAAATCAAAATATTGGAAGAAGAAAGAAGGGATCAAGACTTGATCCATCCATCAACTGAGGTGACCATTAATGCAATATCTTGTTCTAAGGAGGTTGTTGTTGATAAGCTTTTTGATGAATTGTTGTATTGAGAATGGATGTTGTTATCATATTGATCAGAACTGTAATAGTGGTTGTTGAAGGTATTCTAGGTGATTCTTTAGATTATATGAGGATTGATTCATCTTCAAAGACAAATAAAAAATTATTGAATTCAATAAATTTGGGTCATCATTTATAAGTAAAATGAATATGCACTTTGTGGATATATAATTTATTATTCCTCAGTGAAATGGGTTAGTCTCCTATTTGATCACATGGCTCCTAAAGTTAATGTGCAAGAAACCCTAAAGTAAAGAGTGCTTGAGCATTAGATGAGGATGAACTTCTCAAAATAAGTCCAATTGGAGAGAGACAAACCTCAGGTGCTTAGAAGCTAGTTCTACCGAAAATTTATGTCAAATAAACTAGCAAAGTTAGATTTATGAGTTTGAGATTTTAATAAGAATGATGTAAAATCAAGTAGAGTAAAAGTCATTAAATTATTAACATTACAAATAATTTCATTGGATTTTAAAGAGAAAAAAAAACAATAAGATAACTTATAGTAGTGAAATTAAATTAGTTTAAAAAAAAATTATTTTTTTAGTCATACTTCAATTTTTTTGTGGGATCTCTTTTAAGTGCTAAATAGTACTACAATTTTTTCTCTCTCTTATTGTCTTTCCTACATTATTGTAAATTTGCACTTTATTGATAAATGCGATATCCTTAAATATAACTGTATTTTCTTTTGTGGATGAGAGTTTAATAGCAAGGTACTAATTAGATGATATGCCTTAGAAAGAGTAGATGAGTGCTCATTTAAAGATTCCATTATATTTAGCTAGTTTCTTAAAAATTCATAAGTCAGTATGTTATAACTCATGTCATTCATTATTTTCACAAAAAATACTTTTATATTTAAAATTCCTTTTGAATAACACTTTTCCTTGATGAATTTAACTAGAGCACCCAACGTCATTCAAAATTTATTTTTAATGCACCTCTCATTTTTTTTCTTTAGCTCATACACACTACAAAAAAATCATAAGAAATTGGTGGAAAATCGGCTGACTGCGGGCAATGTCCGCCAATTTTTTTATTAACCGACTTATTGGTTGAATGTTGATTTAAGTATTTTCGATTGAAGTACCCATGGACCATCTAACTGATCTTCACAACTAAAAATTCTGCCGGAAATATGCCATCAACTATAATTTCAGTGGGATTATTAAGTTATTGAATTATGAACCAGTACTATGCTGATGTTTTCAAGGGAAGACAACCTGTAAAATTATATATTTCCTGATGAGTAATCCACTGCTTATTTAGCCATAAATTTTTTGGCCAATATTCAGCCGTAAGTACCTCAGAAAATTGTTAAATGTGGAGAGTGTTCAATCAGAAATGCATTTCCGACAACAGATATTCTGACAAACCATACTTTGCCATAATTACACCAAATAACAAAATTACCGATGAAAAATCTATTGATTGTCATCTGATTGGTCTACCGGTAATGCATGAATTTTTTGTAGTGATAATATATTTTAGATGAAATTCCTCTTATTCACAATTTTTATCAACGCCTCTTTTAAATTAATAAGATTTATGATCATTATGCCATCATCGTAAATATTTTGATATGCAGGAAGATCATGATCTACGCATGTGAGTTGTAGAGTGGAAGCACTATTGAATGATTGAATCACATCTTTTGTGAGTTGATTAAAACTTTGCTAGCAATATGCCTCAAAATTGATTTCATTGGTAATAGTGTGTATAACACCAAATATATAGATCAAGGCCTTCTAGGTGGTAGGACCTTGTCAGATCCTTCTACTACTTTTTTGATTGAATAATGAGAATGGAATCCCATAGATTGCCTTCTTTTAAAAGCTCCATAATAAAATTTTTGAGAACTTAATAATTTTCTTAAGCAAGATAAGCTCAATGCAATTTTGAATTATTAAAATTTATTCTTTTCTTTTATTTGGATTCTCTTTTTTAATGAATGGATGCTAGTTGTACTTTAACAATATAAAAATTACTAATTGACAAGTGAAATAACTTCTTCTCCAAGTGTGAAAAGTCAAATGTCGTCGCCTTATCTTTCTACCATATCAAAGTGAAAGTTATTTTGTTTAATTGGTTGGTCATTCAGAGCCTCGTGGAGAGTGTGTGTTTTTTGTTCTTCTTAAATCACTTAGAGTCGACAACTTGTCTATTTATATGTCATCATACCATTCTCTTATTTGAATAAATTTCTTTCCTGAATCATATCAATGTTTCAAAAAGGAGAGGAATCAAAAAGAAGAATATACAAAATAAAATGCAAACAAATAAAAAGAAATAAACATAAGAGTTATATATGGGCAATCTTCGTGTAATGAGTCCAGAATATACATTTGAATAGGATCAGCTCGAAGTACCATGAAACACAACATCCATGAAGTGAATCTCTACATAAGTCATTCACAACGAGAGAACCAAAATAAATATTGTTGTTATCGGGTCAAGAGTCTCTCAGAAGAACGTATCTTTCAGGTTATTACATTTCAGGGAAGACTCAAGAATACTCTCGATAAGAGAAATCTTTCTTATATTATCATGAACCTAAAGAACATGTCATCAAAAAAAGGTTATTTAGATGGGAATGTCTCGATACTTCAAAACTCTCACTAAGCCACATGACAAAGAGTGAGTCTCGCACATCCCAAATGGGTAGGGGCTCGTCAGCATCAGAACCTATCAGATAACTAAAATCATCTTAATGGGGATATCCCTATACGTTAGAGCTCACTTGGTCATCAAGGAAGAAAGTGAATCATTGTATTCCAACGGGCGACAACTCATCGGTAATCGAGTCGTTAATATGATATAAACAAAGTCAAAATGAGTGACAGGGCTCAACAAGATGAAGGGAAGAGTAATCCTAAAAGATATATGTAGTTGGGTTGATGTGATACGTCTAAAATTATAGTTCCACATGTAGTCGTATGATAGAGTTTTGTTCCTTTGAACTTAGGGCTATCGAAGTTCTCGTGGACGACACAATTCACAGATTGCTGAGTAAGGATCTCTAGACTTGTTGGGTTGATTACCTTCACGACTATGTAGACCAAGGATCATAGTGACTCAACAAGATGAAGGGTATAAATGATGAGTACTATTTTGAGCCAAAGCGACTCGAACACGAACAAACAAATCTTTGTTCATGTTCAACTCATTAACTTAGCGAACGAGCCAAACACGAACTTCTTAACGAGCCGAACACTAGCTGTTCGTGAACAACAAATCGTTTTGATAGCCCTAGAAGTAAGTCATAAGGCCTCCTTTGGCCTGAGTAGGAATATAGAGCTTTTTTACACCTAGAGCTAAAGACTAATTGTTGTATGTCCAACCTACAATATCATTTTTTGACTTCTAAAGAATGTAAACAACATGTACAAGTCAAATAATTTTGACAGGACAATATTTACTTCTTTGCCATTTAAAAAATATGTTTCACGCGAGTACATAGTAACACAATTCAAAGCGCCCGCCAAATCCCACGGAAGCGTGTAAAGTCCATTCGAAGGCTCGAACTCTCGACCTTCGTTCGCATTTCTAGAACCCTACAACACGTGTGAGCCCAAATGGGAATCAGTCGTCATTCGTCAAAGCCGTCAATGCAGCGGGCACCATCTCCCCCCCATTCGCGTTTCACGCTTCCTCCCCCATCCCCTTTATTAAACCCACACGGCTACACCCATGGCGGCATCTAGATAGATTAGTAGAGAGAGCGGGAAATAGACCAGAGATGCGCAGAGAGAAAGAAACGGAAACCGTAGAGACGCTCCCCGCCTCCGCTACCCTCCGGCCACTGCCACAAGAAATCGACCGGAGTTTCGCTGCTTCCCCGCTGCAGATCTCACCCGAGCCATCGTTCCTCGCCGTATCAGATCCGACCGAGGAGAATGACAGCGAAGAGGATGATTTTGAGTTCGCGTTTATGGTATTAGATTCCGACACGAGTTCATCAATCACCGCAGATGAGATCTTCTCTAATGGCCAGATCCGCCCCGTCTACCCTATCTTTAATCGCAATCTCTTCCTCGAAGGAGAGGGTGCCTTGCGGCAGCCCCTGCGTCGGCTAATGGTGGAAGAGCGGGAGAGCCAAATCTCGCCGTCGGAGAGCTCATCCGACGAGCTCAAGGGGATCAGTCCAGAGACGTACTGCGTGTGGCAGCCGAGGTCGCCGGATCTGTGCGGGAAGAGCGTATCGACGGGATCGCTGCTCCGGTGGCGGATTCGTGATCTTGTCATCCGGAGAAGCCAAAGCGACGGGAAGGAGAAGTTTGTGTTTCTGGAGACGGAGGAGNGAGGTCGCCGGATCTGTGCGGGAAGAGCGTATCGACGGGATCGCTGCTCCGGTGGCGGATTCGTGATCTTGTGATCCGGAGAAGCCAAAGCGACGGGAAGGAGAAGTTTGTGTTTCTGGAGACGGAGGATAAGAAGAAGGATAAGGGGAAGAAAGCGATGGATGGGGATATTGTAACAGCTAATCCAAGGTCTTTCGATCGGATTGCGCAGGTGTCGACGGCGAGACCCGGCGGCGCTCGCCGGAAGTCCTTTCTGCCATATAAAACAGATATTGTGGGCTTTTTTGCTAGTGTGAACGGCATGAACCGGGTTCACCACCCATTTTAGAAAATTGTTTTTTTTTTATTTGTTTTTTGTTGCTTTCTTATTTTCGTTCATGTTTTGTTAGGGTACATAACCGGTGGTTCATGCTTTTGATGTTTTTTTAAAGAATTGATAGTGTTTGAAAATAAAATTGATGTGGATGTAAATTTAAGTTTTTTTGTAAATTAAACTGGTGGGGCCTATCAGTTTTGCAGATTTATATTTGAGCTTTAATAGTTATTTTTTTATTGGTGAATAATAAATTTATAAAATATATTATGTAAATGAATATATAGTTTAAATGGATGATCTTAAAGATACAACAATCTTTTCTAATCAATTGATCAGAGTTCCTTTTACTATTTTAAGTTATTATTATTATTATTATTTTCTATAAAAATGTTGTTTTCTTAAAAATTAATTATTTAAACTCAACTAACGTAAGTATTTATTAGAAAAAAATATATAAAACATTCGCCTGGTGTTTCGCTTCAGTGAGGCGTCTGATCGTTCTTTTAAGTGATTGTTGCTCAGAGAACCTTGAATTGCTCCATCATAAGAGTCATCTCGGCTTGCAGCCCCTGGACTTGTGCCTGAACGTCTGGTCATTGGCGTATCTTATCGCGGCTTATGTGGAGTGTCTGACAAGACTCGCTGTCGGAGGATTTAAGCCCCACTTTCGGCGGGTCTTGCCGCTACAGAAAGGGGAACTATATCCAGAGCTTAAACGGTTTGGAGATGCAGCTTCATGCTTGACCTTGAATCGTTGGTTGATTTTTTACCTCGAGAGGAGGCTCTTTCATCTTGCTTCCGTTCTCTTTGAAATTCATGAATGTTATTTTTGGAGCATATATAGAAATGAAAATACATGTGTGTGTGNTCGCCGGAAGTCCTTTCTGCCATATAAAACAGATATTGTGGGCTTTTTTGCTAGTGTGAACGGCATGAACCGAGTTCACCACCCATTTTAGAAAATTGATTTTTTTTATTTGTTTTTGTTGCTTTCTTGTTTTCGTTCATGTTTTGTTAGGGTATATAACCGGTGGTTCATGCTTTTGATGTTTTTTTAAAGATTTTAAGTGTTTGAAAATAAAATTGATGTGGATGTAAATTTAAGTTTTTTTTTGTAAATTAAACTGGTGGGGTCCATCAGTTTTGCAGATTTATATTTGAGCTTTAATAGTTATTTTTTATTGGTGAATAATAAATTTATAAAATATATTATGTAAATGAATATTTAGTTTAAATGGAGGATCTTAAAAATACAACATTTTTTTCTAATTAATTGATTAGAGGTCCTTTTACTGTTTTGAGTTATTACTATTATTAGTATTTTCTATAAACATGTTGCTCTCAAAAAATAATTATTTAAACTCAACGAACACAAGTATTGATTAGAAAAATATTTTTTAAAAATTTTAGCCCGGTGTTCTGCTCAAGCGAGACGCTTGGTTGTTCATCTGAGTGATTGCTGCTCGGAGAACTTTGAATTGCTCCATCATAGGAGTCATCTCAGCTTGCAGCCCCTCAACTTGTGCCTGAACCTCTGGTTGCTTAGTCTCCCTATTGGCTTCCATATACACTATTTCTCTTTGGGAAGTTTATCCTTTGTAGTCTCTCTCACTACTAGTTTGTGGCATATCACACACACCGTACCACCTTTTAGGATGTTAAATCTTAATTTATTCTTGGTGAATCACGCCCCAAGAATTAGAGCTCAATGAAAGAGAGAAACAAGATAGAGTAGCATAAGTCTGGAATTTTTGGTAGAGAGAATCAAGAGAGAGTTCCATTTATTCGTATTTTTTCCCGTACTTATATAGATGTATTTTGTACAATTACAAAAATGAGAGAATAGTTATGAAAATTATTTTTAATGTCATTAAGGTTCTAATTCATTGTATAGAATTTATGTCATATTTACATTATAATTTGAATTTCAACATTGCGGTAATTTGTCGGTCCTCTGACTCAAAGTTAGTCGACGGAGGCGCCCTCTAAATTACGCGTTGGTCAGTCAAAGTGTTTGTCACACAGCGATCTGGCTCGGTGTCATTTAGCACGATTGACTAGAGTGGTCGGTTGTGAGTTAGATGTTTGGTCCCAATGCAAGGTTGGTTAGTCGAATGTGATTGGTCGGTTTTTTTTTTGTTGAATGAGTTGTGGCTCATTCCCTGTTTGTCTCGAGTCTTACAGAGCTCGTGTCAAATCTAACTGGTTGGTTCATCACCTCAATCTGACTACCCAATCTTGAAAAGTCTTATGGGTATCTTGTCGCAGTCAATGTGGGGTGTTCGACGAGATTCACTGCTGGGAGGATTTACGCCATACTTTGGGCGGGTCTTGCTACTATAGAAAGAGGAACGATCTCCAGAGCTTAAACATATCTCGGGTTTGGAGATGCAACGTCATACTTGACCTTGAATCATTAGTTGATTTCTTACCCTGAGAGGAGGCTCTTTCATCTTGTCGTCTGTTCTCTTTGAAATCCATGATGTTATTTTTGGTGCATATATAGAAATGAAAATACATAAGAATGTGTGCTATATATTATATAAATTTTTCTATATTTGTAGCATTCACATATATACCACACTAACCACACAATTATCTGTAGACATTTAACATCCATACATTCATATTTACATGCATTTAACTGAAAATTTTTACCATTACATAAAAAAAAAATGTCACTATCTCTATTTTTTAAATGTGAAATACACATTTTCATGCAAATTTTGTTACACCAAAAATATTATAAAAGTTATAAATATCAAATTTTAGGTGTTAGATATGCAAACACATAAGAAAGGTGCATTGAAACTTCCCTTGAAATTTTATTAAAAATGTCAATATGATGTTTTTATCTGCTTTCCTTCATAAAATCTATGTAATTTTAACGTCGCTAGCGGGCCTCATTACAGTTATATTAGCTTGTCGATTTATAAATAAAAACTATACATAATTTATTCATTGTCTGATGGCCTATGTTATTCAATTCTGTGTTACAGCTCTCCTGCGTGATGATGCCCCGACTATGGCTAGTCGTTGAGCTCATTAAAAATTCGCAGAACAGATTCAGTGANTTAGAGTTATATTAGCTTGTCGATTTATAAATAAAAACTATACATAATTTATTCATTGTCTGATGGCCTATGCTATTCAATTCTGTGTTACAGCTCTCCTGCGTGATGATGCCCCGACTATGGATAGTCGTTGAGCTCATTAAAAATTCGCAGAACAGACTCAGTGCCATCGGACAACTAAATTATTCACAGCCGTTGATTATTATTTTCAATGGCTAGAAACTGTTCTGAGATAATTAGATGAATAGTTTCAAAAGTTGATGGATTTAATTTGTCATAAAAATAATAAATGTTATCAGGAATTGCCTCTATTGAATATATTAAATGTTTATAAATGGTTAGTTTTAGCACCAGGAGATGGCTAAAAATAATAAATGTTATCAGGAACTGAGGCAATCTTTTCATATTCACGCCGCCTTTTAATGAACAATAAATTTGCTTGAGCTTTAATCATAAAATGGATCCTTTTTTAAGGAAGAGGGGGTGTGCACAATTACATATTTTACCCTTAGCGCAAGTAGGTAAGGTGGGAGCATTTTAGTTTATAAATCAATATGGCACAGTGGGGCTCATGGATATGGTCATGACACTATTGGGTCGGGCGGCCATTGGACTGTTCAACCATTTGTTGAGGACAACTGTCATTTGCCTGAAGTTGNCAATGGCTAGAAACTGTTCTGAGATAATTAGATGAATAGTTTCAAAAGTTGATGGATTTAATTTGTCATAAAGATAATAAATGTTATCAGGAATTGCCTTTCTTGTTTAAAGGAAGACCTATTGAATATATTAAATGTTTATAAATGGTTAGTTTTAGCACCAGGAGATGGCTAAAAATAATAAATGTTATCAGGAACTGAGGCTATCTTTTCATATTCACGCCGCCTTTTAATGAACAATAAATTTGCTTGAGCTCTATTCATAAAATGTATCTTTTTTAAGGGAGAGGGGGTATGCACAATTACATATTTTACCCTTAGCGTAAATAGGTACGGTGGGAGCATTTTAGTTTATGAATATCGATATGGTCATGACACTATTGGATCCGGCGGCCATTGGACCGTTCAACCATTTTTTGAGGACAGCTGTCATGGTCTGCTTGACTCATCTCAGTTGGAGGGCGCGGGATTAGTTCGCATGAGTAAGGCCAAGCAGATTCTTTAGAGGATGATTTACTTTTTATGAGTTTGAGAACAATATACTCTCGACACGTAGGAGCTAGTCGGCTAAGCAGACGATATCGAGTCTTCTTCANTGAAGTTGAATGGTCTGCTTTACTCATCTCAGTTGGAGGGCGCGGGATTAGTTCGCATGAGTAAGGCCAAACATATTCTTTAGAGGATGATTTACTTTTTATGAGTTTGAGAACAACATACTCTAGACACGTAGGAGCTAGTCGGCTAAGCAGACGATCTCGAGTCTTCTTCGACGTGTCCCAAGGGGCCACATCATCTCTACCATAAGCCGTGAGATATCTTAGAGATTCAAACTAACACATTTTTTTTATGTATGTGTGTGTGTGTCTGTGTTAAAAAATTAATTCATTTTATGAGCCGATCATGTGACGATGNCCAAGGGGCCACATCATCTCTACCATAAGCCGTGAGATATCTTAGAGATTCAAACTAACACATTTTTTATGTATGTGTGTGTGTGTTAAAAAATTAATTCATTTTATGAGCCGATCATGCGACGATATTTGTTTCTTCATAAGCAAAACTAAATAGACTTCATAATAATTAATTCAGCTCCGAGCAAAAATAGATTTGCTCATTTTTTGCATGCTTCTTCTTATGTGATTCTCCTACAAAATAGATTGTTACCTCAACATTAAAAGGTCCATAAATATATATTAAATGGCCATCATTTATNTTCTTCTTATGTGATTCTCCTACAAAATAGATTGTTACCTCAACATTAAAAGGTCCATAAATATATATTAAACGGGCATCATTTATTTAAATAAATAAATATTTGGAAACTTATTATTAAGATTTTTAAATCAAATCTAACGAGATATTTAATATTTCCTCTAAAAAGAATTTATTTTATATTCAAATTCAATAAATATGCTTATTTTTTAATGCTTCTACAGGATTAGAAGTCAAAATATTTCAGATGATTCGATCATAAAAAATAAAAATAGAAGAAATAATAGAACTACTTATGACCTATCATGATTGCAATAAACCTTTTTATAAGATGATTATTTTTTTTTCAACTTTTTCTTAAAAATCTCTCAATATATATATTTTTTAATTATTGATAAGGTTTTATACCTTTGACTATTTCAAAAAAAAGAAGGAACTCTTCGAAAGTTAATAGTGATTATTACAAATTTACTTATTTCAAATGTAATTTTTTGACAGTTATCATCAGAGAGGTTTTATACCATGAATGTTAACCAACAAATCAGTGCAATCGAAACTATATATATATATATATATATATATATAT
>JXCR01122901.1:0-26490 GCA_002079205.1 Phalaenopsis hybrid cultivar | reverse complement strand
TATGCGGATAATAGAAGAATGATCTTCAAAGGACAATGAAATAGCCACCCTACATGCTTTGTTGACCCAATAAGATGTAAGCTATGTATTGGTGACCTAATTTGTTTAGATTTGTCATTTAAGACTTGACCTATATAGACCAAGTTGGTTCCTATTTTATTGAGACAAGTTCGTAAAGCAAAAGAAGTATGCATGCATCAAATGAACATATTATTTCAGAAATACTGTTATAATTTTATTTATTTTAATATTTACATTCAAACAAAATAAATTAAAATTCTATTTCAAATTTTAGAGCTACAATTCCTGCTTCATAAAAAAATTATATATTATGGATATTGATCTTTCTAAAAACTTGAGATGAAAGAAAACCAAAATCGAAACTAAAGCATGAAATTATTTAAACAATGGAGAACTTCATGCCTGAACTAGCTTAATAACCATGTTATCATCAAATAAACAAACTACACATGCAAATTAAGCTCTTTCAGGGGGCCAAAAAGATACTAAATCTGCAAACAACTTAAATTGGTTTATAGTTGCCAGGAATTAACATTTATTTTATCCTGTAACTGCAATGTATATAATTCTTCACCATCAAAGAAAAATCTATCTCAACATATCAACTATGCCTCTGTTATTTGCTTCTAAAAAATATAAATTGTTAAAAATGAGGCTTATAGATTGCACACAAACACAGATTAGATATTTCAGTAACTCGGTCGCAATCGCAAGTCAAAAACCTCAAACCTCAAAGTAGGATTAATGTACACGTTGGAGCAGTTCTCATAAATGGGACTGCCATCTGCAGTTGAAGGGTGGGGATGAAAACCTCTCTCATCGCAGTTTCTAACCACATCGATACCTGATGGATCTGTTAGTCGGAAAATACCACTTTTCCTGCAAAAATACAAAGCAAAAGAAGCATATGAGAAAATTAAGTTTGAAATTAGAATCAATACAGAGTTTATTTTTGAATGCCAAATGATGCATGGTATTGAGTTGGGCAAAGTAGAGCAAGGTTGGCCTTGATGGTTGCGGCAGTTTGAGGGGTAAGCAAAAAATAACATATTCCATCAAAGTTCTTCTACGAACATAGAGAGACAAAATGTAATAAAAAAAGGAAAAGAAACACCGCATAAAAACACAAACTTTATTAAGGTTTACAAATTTGATGTGTATACCCCAATAGCGCCACCATAGATTTAACTATGATTTAATTGTGGAAATAACACACATTGTTGTTGTTTTTTTTTTCCTTTTTTTTTATCACATAAGTCTTATTAAAAACTTTAGGCAGCCAACAAATAAAATATTTTATTTTCAAAATACTGTTATAAAATAATCATATTTATTAAGATATCTTTTGCTTGCTCCAACGTTGATCTCCGGGTAGGGGGGTTACCCTTCAAACCTCTGAAAATCTTGTTGTGGAGGGTGGAGAAATTATTGCATACAGACATCGCATGCATCTCTGCATGCGGTGTCCGATCCTGACCGTAGATCACCAACCGTAGATCATGGTGATCTACGGTCAGGATTATTTCATTTTTTTTTTTAAAAAATTAGGTGAGACCNACATAAATAAGAAAAAATATTGGTAATAGTGCGAGAGACTGCAACAAATGAGGCGAAAAGACTGCAAACTTCTTTTGCTCCCACCAAGTTAGGACTTTGCTACTTCATTTTTCATGTCAAACTTAATTGAATAATTGTAATAATATTTAGCAATTAAATATTTAATGGCAAACAAAACTTCCTTGACGGGTATGCTTTCCAAAACACCTATTTCACGCGCACTTCAGTTTTGCATGATGCATTTGATTTATTCTAATTATTTTAACTTCTTTATTTTTTGGTAATCTCAAAAATTTGGGATTTGAACCATTCATCTCACTTTGAAAAATAGCGACAATGCTACTGAATCTAATGTTCAATTATCGTTTTTCATCTTACCATAGTGATACTTNAATATTGGTAATAGTGCGAGAGACTGCAACAAATGAGGCGAAAAGACTGCAAACTTCTTTTGCTCCCACCAATTTAGGACTTTGCTACTTCATTTTTCATGTCAAACTTAATTGAATAACAGTAATAATATTTAGCAATTAAATATTTAATGGCAAACAAAACTTCCTTGACGGGTATGCTTTCCAAAACACCTATTTCACGCGCACTTCAGTTTTGCATGATGCATTTGATTTATTCTAATTATTTTCACTTCTTTATTTTTTGGTAATCTAAAAAATTTGGGATTTGAACCATTCATCTCACTTCGAAAAATAGCGACAATGCTACTGAATCTAATGTTCAATTATTGTTTTTCATCTTACCATAGTGATACTCGCAATTCCATAGATATTTATTCAATCAATATTTCTATTACTCTTAATAATAGAAAAATTGGCATAATAAAATTCCTAAATGTTATACCATACAAAATAGCTTTCTTAAAGCTCCCACCCAAAATAACTGGAAAATTTTGCAGTACCTGGTAGGAGAATTGTGTATGCAAATCTATTGATGAAAGGAAGCACGTTTGAGAAGGATGCGTCTGCGTAAGGTAAATACGAACATAAGTACTGAATTTGGAACGATAAAGGGTCAGCATTGACAAATGCTATCAACACATATAAATGTACAAATGAAAGAAAGATTCAGCACAAATTCAATGCTCAACAACAATAATCCGTGCGATATTGGAACACTAGCTTGAAATGGATTGGAATTTATCTTACAGATGAAACTATCCTTTTTATTTTCATCTGCCTCTTATGAAACGATATTCTCAAACAGCATTACCTAAGTGTTAAAATTATTAAAAAAAATAGATGGCAAAAAAATCAATGATGAAAGCAGCTACAATCCTGTATTTGATTCTAAACAGTTACCAGATCTAATGTTAACCAACAATATAATTTCATGACTTGCGCAAACATCAAAGCTAGTACAATACAATATCCATAATATACATCCATATAAAAATTATTAATTCAATAACGACATTCAAATCCTGCTTATTTTGGCCCGATTCTAATCCCTCAATATTAATCATATTTATAATTGCATTTTGTGTCTATTCCACTTTAGCGATATCAATTACAAAAATTTCCAATAACATTAGCTCTTGTGAATTTAGGCGTCGAACTTATCACTCTTGACAAATGATGTTCAGGAGTTNTATATATATATATATATATATCTATATTTGTAGCATTCACATATATACTACACTAACCACACAATTATCTTAGACATCTAGCACCTTTACATTCATATTTACATGCATTTAACTCAAATTTTTATCATTAAAAAATGTCACTATCTCTATTTTCTTAAAGTGAAATACACATTTACATGCAAATTTTATGACACTAAAATATTATAAAGGTAAATATCAAACTTCAGATGTTATATATGCAAATACATAAGAAAGGTGTATGAAAATGTGTATATGATGTTTGAATCTGCTTTCCTTCATAAAATCTTTGGAAGTATAATGTCGCTAGCATGCCTCATTAGAGCTACATTAGCTTGTCGATTTATAAATAAAAACTATACATAATTTATTCATTGTCTGATGGCCTTTTAAGTCGATCTCTATGTTGTTCAATCCTGTGTTACAGCTCTCCTGGGTTATGATGCCCCCCTACCATGGAAAGTCTTTGAGCTCATTAAAACTTCGCAGGAGAGATTCAGTGACATCGGACAACTAAATTATTCACAGCCGTCGATTATTATTTTCAATGGCTATAATTTATTCTGAGATAATTAGATGAATAGTTTCAAAAGTTGATGGATTTAATTTGTCATAAAAATAATAAATGTTATCAGGAATTGCCCTTTTAGTTTAAAAGAAAACCTATTGAATATATTAAATGTTTTATAAATGGTTAGTTTTAGCACGAGGAAATGGCTATATATTTTTTTTACTTTTAAATTATAATTTAAATGAGATTAAATATCTGCATTATTTGTAATGTTATATATATATATATATATATTGTTTAATTCAAAACTACTGGGCGATATGCCTAAGAGATAGAGCACTGAAGAAAAGAGACGGAAAGAATTAGGAGAGCAATAACACCGTAATACTGGTGATTCCATCTTTAAGTTCCCGTAGAAAAAAATTCAAACTGAGGCAATCTTTCCATATTTACGCCGCCTTTTAATGAACAATAAATTTGCTTAAGCTTTATTCATAAAATGGATCCCCTTTTTAAGGAAGAGGGAGTATGTGCAATTACATATTTTACCCTTAGCGTACGTAGGTATGATGAGAGCATTTTAGTTTATAAATGAATATGGCACAGTGGGGCTCACGAATATGGTTAGGCAACTGTTGGGTCGGGCGGCCAATGGACCGTGCAACCATTTTTTTAGGACAACTGTCATTTGTCTGGAGCTTAATGGTCTGCTTTACTCATCTCAGTTGGAGGGCGCGGGATTAGTTCGCATGAGTAAGGCCAAACGGATTCTTTAGAGGATGATTTACTTTTTATGAGTTCTAGACCAACATACTCTCGACACGTAGGAGCTAGTAGACTGAGCAAACGATCTCGGGTCTTCTTCGACGTGTCCCATGGGGCCACATCATCTCTACCATAAGCCGTGAGATATCTTAGAGATTCAAACTAACACATTTTTTATGTGTGTGTGTGTGTGTGTGTGTGTGTGTGAGTGTGTGTGTTGAAATTCAAAGTGAGCCTCAATGTATCTTTTGCAATTTTTTTTTCTGGATAATTACATGCAGAGCATGCGAAATATCAATATTTATAAATTGAGCAAACAACATATTTTATCTAACAATGCAAAAAAAATTATAAAAAAAAATTCATTTTATGAGCCGCTCATGTGACGATGTTTGTTTCATCATAAGCAAAACTAAATAGACTTCATAATAATTAATTCAGCTCCGAGCAAAAATAAATTTGCTCATTTTTTGCATACTTCTTCTTATGTGATTTTCCTACGAAATAGATTGTTACCTCAACATTAAAAGGTCCATAAATATATATTAAATGGGCATCATTTACTTAAATAAATAAATATTTTGAAACTTATTATTAAGATTTTTAAATCAAATCTAACGAGATATTTAATATTTCCCCAAAAAAGAATTTATTTTATATTCAAATTCAATAAATATGTTTATTTTTTAATGCTTCTACAGGATTAGAAGTCAAAATATTTCAAGTGATTCGACCATAAAAAATAAAACTAGAAGAAATAATAGAACTACTTATGACCTATCATGATTGCAATAAACCTTTTTATAAGATGATTATTTTTTTTTCAACTTTTTCTTAAAAATCTCTCAATATATATATTTTTTAATTATTGATAAGGTTTTATACCTTTGACTATTTCAAAAAAAAGAAGGAACTCTTCGAAAGTTAATAGTGATTATTACAAATTTACTTATTTCAAATGTAATTTTTTGACAGTTATCATCAGAGAGGTTTTATANAATATTTCCCCAAAAAAGAATTTATTTTATATTCAAATTCAATAAATATGTTTATTTTTTAATGCTTCTACAAGATTAGAAGTCCAAATATTTCAGATGATTCGACCATAAAAAATAAAAATAGAAGAAATAATACAACTACTTATGACCTATCATTATTGCAATAAACCTTTTTGTAAGATGATTATTTTTTTTTTCAACTTTTTTTTAAAAATCTCTCAATAATTTTTTTTTTAATTACTGATAAGGTTTTATAGCTTTGGTTGTTTAAAAATAAAAAAAACTCTTCGAAAGTTAACCGTGATTATTACAAATTTATTTATTTCAAATGTAATTTTGAGAGGTCTTATACCATGAATGTTAACAAACAGACCAGTGCAACTGAAACAAAATTNTATATATATATATATATATATATACCATCAACTATGACTCTTTGGTTGACTAAGTTTGCAAAACCACTTTGATTAAGGGTTTGATCTTCCCTAGGCGCGAGATAGAATTCTTAGGCACATGATGTTGGTTGAGGGTCTCGTATAATAGCCTTAAGCAATTTTTATTCTACTAAAAAAATTTCCATGCCGNATATATATATATATATATATATATATATATATATATATATATATATATATATATATATATATATATTCTACTATAAAAATTTCCATATCAAAGGTCGCCATCGAGTTAGCCCTTTATTCCATGTGATTGGTGGACCAGATAAGAGTAGATGAGGTACGAATTCTTAATAAAGCATTCTTGTTCTTTTTATCTTTATTGTGAGCGCATTTATGCTCGCGGTCACGGGCGGCCATCAGCTAGCAGTTGCGCTCTCATTAAACACCTCCATAATTTTTTTTATTTTTTTCCCTCAAATATGTTGTTTTAGTAATTTTTTTATTGGTTTGCAAAATAATTTAAATTTCAGATGCTCGATAGTTACTTGGTCAACTTTTATTTTTGGTCACTCGTATAATATAAATTAAAATTTGAATTATAATTCTTCATAAATAAATAAATATCCACCTAATCCATAGACAAAATGTTCTTAAAAGTTTTGTGGTAGAATATTTATAGCATTTGTTGAGAAAAAGTTGCTATGTTAGGATTACATCAAAATCGTACGAGCAGATATGTCGAGAGAAATCTATGAGGTAATGCTTTTTTATGTCAAAATTTTAGGATTTGTTAAAAATTACATTATGTATTTACATGATTGAGCCGAAATGGTTGCTTTCTGTAATTGTGGTTGATTACATGAAAGAGCTTGACCGTGAATTAGATTAGGTAGTCTTAAGCTTTCAACGGCATTGACTCGAGTTTGACTTGAGTTATTTACATTTCTAGTGATCCAAAAGGTTGCAGGGCTTTTTAGCATTGGGTTGATGTTAATAAAAAATGAAAGAGGGATGGGGCCCACTTGCTAACCGACTTGGGACCTCTTATTGTCAGTAATGTCGGTCATAAATGCTCAAATTTATCTGTAAATAATATAATAAATAAGACTAAATAAATTCTATGTATGTAATATACTAAATATTGCATGCAGACACTCAAATCTTCACGGCCATTACTTTTCACGAAATTAGACAGATCGATCATTTTATTAGAAAATCTAAATAAAAATATGTATTATTCCTTTAATTTCTTCCCCAACTCAGAAATATGTCATTTGGTAGAAATGAAATAGAAGAAGTTTAGATGAGAATCGATTCACTTCCATGTTCTACGTTTTTCATTCTCCATCTCTAAAACTCTTTTTCATTAGAAGTATTATATGCANGTTTGTAAAAATGTGAGCTTGAGTGTGAGATAGGTAAAATCATAAGAATTGGGTGCTGTGTATGTAAATTCCCCTTATTTTAATCGAATTTGAATTATAATGTTCATGTAAAATGCTATCGACAAGCTACGACGGGCCTTGATTTTGTTAGTAATGGGATTCTCCATTTTAAATCATTACTAAATTAGTATCATTATAGCAATGTTTGAAATATCTGCTTATTTATCAATTTTAACTAGGGCTGTCAAAACGTCTCGTTGTTCGCGAACAGCTCGTGTTCGGCTTGTTAAGAAGCTCGTGTTCGACTCGTTAATTTTGTTCAATAAGTTAACGAACCGAAAACAAACTAAGATGCGTTCGTTCGTGTTCAGCTCGTTTTGGCTCGAAACANCAATCTTTAGATATATATATATATATATATATATATATATATTCTACTATAAAAATTTCCATATCCAAAGGTCGCCATCGAGTTGGCCCTTTATTCCATGTGATTGGTGTACCAGATAAGAGTAGATGAGGTACGGATTCTTAATAAAGCATTCTTGTTCTTTTTATCTTTATTGTGAGCGCATTTATGCTGGCGGTCACGGGCGGCCATAAGCTAGCAGTTGCGCTCTCATAAAACACCTCCATAATCTTTTTANTCTTAATAAAGCATTCTTGTTCTTTTTATCTTTATTGTGAGCGCATTTATGCTCGCGGTCACGGGCGGCCATACGCTAGCAGTTGCGCTCTCATAAAACACCTCCATAATCTTTTTATTTTTTTTCCCTCAAATATGTTGTTTTAGTAATTTTTTATTGGTTTGCAAAATAATTTAAATTTAAGATGCTTGATAGTTACTTAGTCAACTTTTATTTTTGGTCACTCGTATAATATAAATTAAAATTTGAACTAAAATTCTTCGTAAATAAATAAATAAATAAATATCCACCTAATCCATAGACAAAATGTCCTTAAAATTTTTGTGGTAGAATATTTATTGCATTTGTTGAGAAAAAATTGCTATGTTAGGATTACATCAAAATCATTCGAGCAGATATGTCGAGAGAAATCTATGAGGTAATGTTTTTTATGTCAAAATTTTAGGATTTGTAAAAAATTACATTACGTAATTACATGATTGAGCCGAAATGGTTGCGTTCTGTAATGGTGGTTGATTACATGAAAGAACTTGAACGTGAATTAGATTAGGAATCAACATTTATTTTATCCTGTAACAGCAATGTATATAATTAAAATAATAGAAGTATTATATGCAATGCAATGGGTCATGTCTATAGCATATTTGGTCACATTAAGGCATAACAAAAATACATTATAAAATGTATAGACAGCAAAAGCAATACATATCACAATAAATGTAAAAAAAAAACTCTAAACTATGCAAAAAACAGTATGACTTTAATTGGAGTATATATCATATAATTAAAATAATATCATCACAATTTATCTAACTTTAGAAAGTCAGATAAACTAAGGGATGCCATCTTACTTATCAGATTGTAATGAAGTTTTAATTTTTTTTAAAAAAATAAATTTAAAAGAAATTATTTAAAAAAAAAGAGATTTACATACATATTATATATTTTTTCATATATTTACATACCTAACATATAAATTTTGATATCTATAGAACCGTTTAGACTTATAATCACAGAGAAATATATGCATAAAAAGGTATTGCACTTAAGTAAACAAAGTTTAGGTGATCAATATATAATACATTATAATTGAGTCGTAAGTAAGTTAAATTATCTTAAAAATAATAATTTTAATTTTAACAATTTAGTTATCTTAATTTAGGAGAAATATTAGCCTTTAAAAACATAATAACCTTATTACGGTCATGATAGCTTACTTTTTAAAATATAGTTAAGGTGACATTTTGTAGATCATATGAATTTTTGAAACTAATCATATGACGTTGTCATATTGTGGCAAATTAATTATCACCATTTGATAGTTAATTTATTAATAATGATAAAGAGAATGTAGTGTCCAATAAATGCTATTAAGTTAGATGTTTTTTAGATAAATGTAGGTATGCTCAATAAGAGAAAAAGAGAATATCCAAATGAATTATTTTCACTTAAATGTAGAACTGAGATATCTAGATAACTTTGTTTAGGGCTTCACACAAATTATGATTTCAGATTAAACAGGATTGACCAACTTGTTAAATTGACGTTGGTCTAAGAGTGTGGTTTAGTTAGGCCAAGTTGCTCAAGCTCAATGTAAGAATTATAAATTTAGGAAGCCACCTAATATCTTAGAATACTATGCACGCATGAAGACTACAAAATTTTCTAATCAGAAGAGAATGTTGGAATGACTAAAATGATAGAGTATTTTGGGTGTAATGAAAGTGACAATTCATCTCATGAAAGGATGCCATGAAAGTTTATATGCGGATAATAGAAGAATGATCTTCAAAGGACAATGAAATAGCCACCCTACATGCTTTGTTGACCCAATAAGATGTAAGCTATGTATTGGTGACCTAATTTGTTTAGATTTGTCATTGAAGACTTGACCAATATAGACCAAGTTGATTCCTATTTTATTGAGACAAGTTCGTAAAGTAAAAGAAGTATGCATGCATCAAATGACCATATTATTTCAGAAATACTGTTATAATTTTATTTATTTTAATATTTACATTCAAACAAATAAAATTAAAATTCTATTTCAAATTTTAAAGCTACAATTCCTGCTTCATAAGAAAATTATATATTATGGATATTGAGCTTTCTAAAAACTTGAGATGAAAGAAAACTAAAATCGAAACTAAAGCATGAAATTATTTAAACAATGGAGAACTTCATGCCTGAACTAGCTTAATAACCATGTTATCATCAAATAAACAAACTACACATGCAAATTAAGCTCTATCAGGGGGCCAAAAAGATATTAAATCTGAAAACAACTTAAATTGGTTTATAGTTGGCAGGAATCAACATTTATTTTATCCTGTAACAGCAATGTATATAATTCTTCACCATCAAAGAAAAATCTATCTCAACATATCAACTATGCCTCTGTTATTTGCTTCTAAAAAATCTAAATTGTTAAAAATGAGGCTTATAGATTGCACGCAAACACAGATTAGATATTTCAGTAACTCGGTCGCAATCGCAAGTCAAAAACCTCAAACCTCAAAGTAGGATTAATGTACACGTTGGAGCAGTTCTCATAAATGGGACTGCCATCTGCAGTTGAAGGGTGGGGATGAAAACCTCTCTCATCGCAGTTTCTAACCACATCGATACCTGATGGATCTGTTAGTCGGAAAATACCACTTTTCCTGCAAAAATACAAAGCAAAAGAAGCATATGAGAAAATTAAGTTTGAAATTAGAATCAATACAGAGTTTATTTTTGAATGCCAAATGATGCATGGTATTGAGTTGGGCAAAGTAGAGCAAGGTTGGCCTTGATGGTTGCGGCAGTTTGAGGGGTAAGCAAAAAATAACATATTCCATCAAAGTTCTTCTACGAACATAGAGAGACAAAATGTAATAAAAAAAGGAAAAGAAACACCGCATATAACCCAAATTTTGTTAAGGTTTACGAATTTGATGTGTATACCCCAATAGCGCCACCATAGATTTAACAATGATTTAATTGTGGAAATAACACACATTGTTTTTTTTTCCCTNTTGATGTGTATACCCCAATAGCGCCACCATAGATTTAACTATGATTTAATTGTGGAAATAACACACATTGTTGTTGTTTTTTTTTTCCTTTTTTTTTATCACATAAGTCTTATTAAAAACTTTAGGCAGCCAACAAATAAAATATTTTATTTTCAAAATACTGTTATAAAATAATCATATTTATTAAGATATCTTTTGCTTGCTCCAACGTTGATCTCCGGGTAGGGGGTTTACCCTTCAAAGCTCTGAAAATCTTGCTGTGGAGGATAAGGGTTGAACAATGACTAAAGTTGCATAGTGCGTTTTTTTTGGTAGAACAAAAAATAGTCAANTTTTTTTATCACATAACTCTTATTAAAAACTTTAGGCAGCCAACAAATAAAATATTTTATTTTCAAAATACTATTATAAAATAATCATATTTATTAAGATATCTTTTGCTTGCTCCAACGTTGATCTCCGAGTAGCGGTGTTACCCTTCAAAGCTCTGAAAATCTTGCTGTGGAGGTTAAAAGTTGAACAATGACTAAAGTTGCATAGTGCGTTTTTTTGGTAGAACAAAAAATAGTCATCACAACTCAACAAATAGGAAATGGCCAATACATCTGCTAAGTCAGGTGATACCTTTCAGGGTCTGTAGGAGCCATTACAATGGCAATAGCCTCCGGTAGCATAACCTAGACATAAATAAGAAAAAATATTGGTAATAGTGCGAGAGACTGCAACAAATGAGGCGAAAAGACTGCAAACCTCTTTTGCTCCCACCAAGTTAGGACTTTGCTACTTCATTTTTCATGTAAAACTTAATTGAATAACTGTCATAATATTTAGCAATTAAATACTTAATGGCAAACAAAACTTCCTTGACGGGTATGCTTTCTAAAACACCTATTTCACGCGCACTTCAGTTTTGCATGATGCATTTGATTTATTCTAATTATTTTCACTTCTTTATTTTTTGGTAATCTCAAAAATTTGGGATTTGAACCATTCATCTCACTTCGAAAATCATCTCACTTTGAAAATCATCTCACTTTGAAAAATAGCGACAATGCCACTGAATCTAATGTTCAATTATCTTTTTTAATCTTACCATAGTGATATTCGCAATTCCATAGATATTTATTCAATCAATATTTCTATAACTCTTAATAATAGAAAAATTGGCATATTAAAACTCCTAAATCTTATACGATACAAAATAGCTTTCTTAAAGCTCCCACCCAAAATAACTAGAAAATTTTGCAGTACCTGGTAGGAGTATTGTGTATGCAAATCTATTGATGAAAGGAAGCACGTTTGAGAAGGATGCGTCTGCGTAAAGTAAATACGAACATAAGTACTGAATTTGGAACTATAAAGGGTCAGCATTGACAAACGCTATCAGCACATATAAATGTACAAATGAAAGAAAAATTCAGCACAAATTCAATGCTCAACAAAAATAATCCATGCGATATTGGAACACTAGCTTGAAATGGATTGGAATTTATCTTACAGATGAAACTATCCTTTTTATTTTCATCTGCCTCTTATGAAACGATATTCTCAAACAGCATTACCTAAGTGTTAAAATTATTAAAAAAAATAGATGGGAAAAAAATCAATGATGAAAGCAGCTACAATCCTGTATTTGATTCTAAACATTTACCAGATCTAATGTTAAAACCCCAAAAATATAATTTCATGACTTGCCCAAACATCAAAGCTAGTACAATACAATATCCGTAATATACATCCATATACAAATCATTAATTCAATAACGACATTCTAATCCTGCTTATTTTGGCCAGATTCTAATCCCTCAATATTAATCATATTTATAATTGCATTTTGTGTCTGTTCCACTTTAGCGATATCAATTACAACAATTTCCAATAACATTAGCTCTTGTGAATTTAGGTTATCGTCGAACTTATCACTCTTGACAAATGATGTTCTGGAGTTTATTTTAGGCCATGAGTGATAAAATTTCACTCACATATTTTGAGTTTTATAATTTAAAATCTTGATTTTATAAATATTACATTTTGGCTAAGATTTGTAATTAACACAGACATCTTCGGGGTAGTAATTGTTTGATCATTCACATTCATAATTTAATCAAGGTTTATCTCTTGAATATCATTAGAACAATTCTCTCGACTCCTACCTATCCTTGAAAGGAGGAAAATCACACCGACTAAATCGAACTCAATATCATCAACTCTAGTTTCTATGATGAAAAGGATAAGCCTAGATAGGACGGGCTTAATCTCATTCACTTCATCTTAGTCCCTTTGCTACTTTCCCAAGTGCAAACAAACTGCAATCGATGCTACTCCAGTCATCTTGTCCCTATGCCGCATCTTTTTCCAGTTTTAATGCAAAAGCCACCTGAGCTTACTACAGGAAACCAACTCCACATACCCTTCCGCTTTACTTCACCCACAACACCCATTCTCCTAAACTGGCTACACCAACAAACAAACATTATCCCTCTCTATAAAAAAGAAANGAGCCGAACACGAGCTGAGCATGGCTCGCTCGTGTTCGGCTCGTTTACACCCCTATATGCAATGCAATGGGTCATGTCTAGTACATATGTTTGTACATATGAACATATGGGTCAGGTCTATAGCATATTTGGTCACATTAAGGCATAACAAAAATACATTATAAAGTGTGTAGACAACAAAAGCAATACATATCGCAATAAATGTGCTAAAAAAAAAACTCTAAACTATGCAAAAAATAGTATGACTTTAATTGGAGTATATATCATATGATTAAAATAATATCATCACAATTTATCTAACTTTAGAAAGTCAGATAAACTAAGGAATGTCATCTTACTTATCAGATTGTAATGAAGTTTTAATTTTTTTTTAAATATTTTTAAAAGAATTTATATAAAAAAAGAGATTTACATACATATTATATATTTTTCATATATTTACATACCTAACATATAAATTTTGATATTTACATAACCGTTTAGACTTATAGTCACACAGAAATATATGCATAAAAAGGTATTGCACTCAAGTAAACAAAGTTTAGGTGATAGATATATAAACACATTATAATTGAGTGGTAAGTATGTTAAATTATCTTTAAAATAATAATTTTTAATTTTAAAATTTTATTTATCTTAATTTAGGAGAAATATTAGCCTTTAAAAACATAATAACCTTATTATGGTCATGATAGCTTACTTTTTAAAATATAGTTAAGGTGACATTTCGTAGATCATATGAATTTTTTAAACTAATCATATGACTTTGTCATATTGTGGCAAATTAATTATCACCATTTGATCGTTAATTTATTAATAATGACAGAGAAAATGTAGTGTCCAATAAATGCTATTAAATTAGATGTTTTTTAGATGAATGTAGGTATGCTCAAAGAGAATATCCAAATGAATTATTTTCACTTAAATGTCGAACTGAGATATCTAGATAAATTTGTTTAGGGCTTCACACAAGTTATGATTTCAGATTAAACAGGATTGACCTACTTGTTAAATTGATGTTGGTCTAAGAGTGTGGTTTAGTTAGGCCAAGCCTGCTCAAGCTCAATGTAAGACTAAGAAATTTAGGAACGCCACCTAATATCTTAGAATACCATGCACGCATGAAGACTAAAAAATTGTCTAATCAGAAGAGAACGTTGGAATGACTAAAATGATAAAGTATTTTGGGTGTAATGAAAGAGACAATTCATCTCACGAAAGGATGCCATAAATTTTATATGCGGATAATAGAAGAATGATCTTCAAAGGACAATGAAATAGCCACCCTACATGCTTTGTTGACCCAATAAGATGTAAGCTATGTATTGGTGACCTAATTTGTTTAGATTTGTCATTGAAGACTTGACCTATATAGACCAAGTTGGTTCCTATTTTATTGAGACAAGTTCATACAGCAAAAGAAGTATGAATGCATCAAATGACCATATTATTTCAGAAATACTGTTATAATTTTATTTATTTTAATATTTACATTCAAACAAAATAAATTGAAATTCTATTTCAAATTTTAAAGCCACAATTCCGGCATCATAAAAAAATTATATATTATGGATATTGATCTTTCTAAAAATTTGAGATGAAAGAAAACCAAAATCGAAACTAAAGCATGAAATTATTTAAACAATGTAGAACTTCATGCCTGAACTAGCTTAATAACCATTTTATCATCAAATAAACAAACTATACATGCAAATTAAGCTCTTTCAGGGGGCCAAAAAGATATTAAATCTGCAAACAACTTAAATTGGTTTATAGTTGGCAGGAATCAACATTTATTTTATCCTGTAACAGCAATGTATATAATTCTTCACCATCAAAGAAAAATCTATCTCAACATATCAACTATGCTTCTGTTATTTGCTTCTAAAAAATATAAATTGTTAAAAATGAGGCTTATATATTGCTCACAAACACAGATTAGATATTTCAGTAACTTGGTCGCAATCGCAAGTCAAAAACCTCAAACCTCAAAGTAGGATTAATGTACACGTTGGAGCAGTTCTCATAAATGGGACTGCCATCTGCAGTCGAAGGGTGGGGATGAAAACCTCTCTCATCGCAGTTTCTAACCACATCAATACCTGATGGATCTGTTAGTCGGAAAATACCACTTTTCCTGCAAAAATACAAAGCAAAGGAAGCATATGAGAAAATTAAGTTTGAAATTAGAATCAATACAGAGTTTATTTTTTAGTGCCAAATGATGTATGGTATTGAGTTGGGCAAAGTAGAGGNATAAATGGGACTGCCATCTGCAGTTGAAGGGTGGGGATGAAAACCTCTCTCATCGCAGTTTCTAACCACATCAATACCTGAAGGATCTGTTAGTCGGAAAATACCACTTTTCCTGCAAAAAAACAAAGCAAAGGAAGCATATGAGAAAATTAAGTTTGAAATTAGAATCAATACAGAGTTTATTTTTTAGTGCCAAATGATGCATGGTATTGAGTTGGGCAAAGTAGAGCAAGGTTGGCCTTGATGGTTGCGGCAGTTTGAGGGGTAAGCAAAAAATAACATATTCCATCAAAGTTCTTCTACGAACATAGAGAGACAAAATGTAATAAAAAAAGGAAAAGAAACACCGCATAAAAACACAAACTTTATTAAGGTTTACAAATTTGATGTGTATACCCCAATAGCGCCACCATAGATTTAACTATGATTTAATTGTGGAAATAACACACATTGTTATTTTTTTTTTCCNTATATATATATATATATTATTGATAAGGTTTTATAGCTTTGGCTGTTTCTTAAAAAAAAAAAAAGAACTCTTCAAAAGTTAAGTGATTATTACAAATTTATTTATTTCAAATGTAATTTTTTGACAGTTACCGCCTGAGATNATATAAAAAAAACTCAAAATTAATTGAGAGACAAATTGCAAAAATCAGAATAAAAAAGAGTTCATTGTAAAAAAAAAATAAATTACAGGAGACTTGATAACTCGTTAATAAACGTGATTAATATATACAGAACAACCAACTATCTTCTTCTTAATAATAGGAATAGCTTACTAAAGAAAATACTAATACTCACATGGATCCATCCTGCAGCATAAAGAGACTCCCCGTCCAGTATAGCATGAATTTCTTCTTCATTTAAAGCATGACACTGAGATTCAAGAATAAGCCGTCAATGTTGACAGGAAATAAAAGAAAAGGCAGCAAATATAAAATGATGATAGCATGGGGGCATAACATAGTAAATTTAAGTAAAAAATGTTCAATCTAACGTACAGAACTGGAAGTTGATTCTTGCTTAGGCAGAACCAGAGTGGTTACATAATAAGTTTGCATCTCCTGCATTGTGTGTTAGAAAGTTGAAATTTAGTAGATGAAACAGTTATAAGAAAAAATTTAGGATGAGGCATCTAGTTCCATGAATCCCAAAAAAAAGGAATGCCAGGCATACGAGGGAGGCACCAAGTATTCCACAAGTCTCCAAATCCTTCTTAGTATTGTCCTTAGCAAGTTCCATAAACTGTTCCATCAGACCAGCAGACTGAAGAATAAAATCAAATAAAGACATGAACGGAAAAGGATCAAATAAATATATCAAATTATGAAAATGCAAATAAACAGAAATAACTCCCATATGCCACAGTTTGGAATTCAATGCAATGAAAAAGGCATAAATGACGCCATGATAAACAAAGTAGAAGTGAGTGAAGTTCAGTGCACTCACTATATGCACATCTTTTGTAACCTTGGATGTTGAGGACGTGTCACATGATTCGACATGCAATTTGTTTGGTTCTGGAATAGTTATTTGAGAAACATGACCAATAACAGGAGGAGCCTCCACACAGGAAATAGCAGGTGAGGGAGAGTAATGCTGAACTTCATGCACATTGATATCCAAACGCAGATTAAATTGTCCATCTTGAAACGTTGTATGATTACTCATTATGTCTCTAGCAGTGGAAGAGATCTGCTCAACATGTTTTGTAGGAGCGCTGGAGCTGCTTCTAGTTCTGTCATTTTCAGACAACAGATTAACAACCCAATTTAAATTTTAAAAAATAATAATAATTCCTAATACGTTAGTCAGAAACCACAGCTGTACCCTGTTATTTCAAGTACGTCCCGACAAATATCCTGTGAGCAAAATAAAGGACATTTTAGCAACTGTAATAATGAATTGAAACAGAAAAATCTGAAATGCTACCAATGAATATGCCAAGTAGAAGACCAGGATATAAGTCACATTCATTCAAAGCATGAAATGAGATGGGAAGAAAGAAAGACATCAAACACCAAATTTTCATGCTTAGGCTTCCCCAGATGACTTGTTTCAAAGGGAGGAAAAACTAACAAGAGTTAGTAAGGTTTTGATTCAGATTCACCATGGTAAAATTTCAATGTATTCCAAATGCAACATTAGTAATTCATTTCTTGTGTATTTCAAGTTTAACAGATTTGGGTGAGTCCAAATACACTACAAACTGCAGTTGTTGCAACGACTGTCAGTTGCTAGCATCGGCCATCGTCGGTAGCTAAAAACCATCACTTTTTGCTACCATCGATATTGTCATCATCGTCACCACCACCCATCCTCTCCATGAACCACTCACCACCCACTGCCAGTTGTTGTCTTCATAGTCACCGCCACTGCTACCGTCACCACAATTGTTGTCACTACCTAGCACCTCCAATAGTCACCATAGTTGTCGCACGCGAACACCGCCGCTGGCCGCCACTGACCACCACCATCAGCATCCGCCGTAGTTAGTCACATGTTGTTACAGCCCATCATCGCCATTGGCAGTAGCCATCGCCTACGATCACCGGTGTTACTGCCACCATCTACACTAGCTGTCACCTCAATGTTTTACATTGATTTCATTTTTCTTCAAATAAAATACATCAAACTTATACTCTTGCATTTGTTTTTCATTGAACTAAACAACTCCATAATATTCCAAATACACTGCATTCTTTCTCAACAAACCAAATGATCCCTTCAAAACTCTCCAACAAAGAATCATGAACATTAATAATTATCTCTTTCTGAAAAAGAAACCTACCAAAACAATCATAAACATTTAAAATTTTACTGTTTCAAGATAACTCTAATTACATAGGCAAAATTGAATCATAATTAATCAATTAAACCCAAAAATATTTCCAAATTATAAATCCCCTTTTCCTTCAGTAGCATGTGCATTTGTCAACAACTGTCAGTTGCTAGCATTGGCCATCGTTGGTAGCTAAAAACCATCATTTTTTGCTACCATTCATATTGTCATCATCGTCACCACTACCCATCCTCTCCATGAAGCAGTCACCACCCACTGCCAGTTGTTGTCTTAATAGTCACCGCCACTGCTACCGTCACCACAGTTGCTCTCACCACCTAGCACCTCCAATAGTCACCATAGTTGTCGCCCGTGAACACCGCCGCTGGCCACCACTGACCACTACCATCATCATCCGCCGTAGTTAGTCACATGTCGTTACAGCCCATCATCGCCATTGGCAGTAGCCATCGCCTCCAATCACCGGTGTTACTGCCACCATCTACACTAGCTGTCACCTCAATGTTTTACATTGATTTTATTTTTCCTCAATTAAAATACATAAAACTTATACTTAGCATTTGTTTTGCACCGAACTAAACAACTCCATAATATTCCAAATACAGTGCATTCTTTCTCAACAAACCAAATGATCCCTTTAAAACTCTCCAACAAAAAATCATGAATGTTAATAATTATCTCTTTCTGAAGAAAAAAAAACTTACCAAAACGATCATAAACACTTAAATTTTTATTGTTTCAAGATAACTCTAATTAAATAGGCAAAATTGAATCATAATTAATCATTTAAACCCAAAAATATTTCCAAATTATAAATCCACTTTTCCTTGAGTAGCATGTGTTATAAGATAGAGCTTGTGATATGTGTTACATTAAATATAATAACTTTCAAGAAACAAAAGAGTGAATAATAAAATTTTATCCCCCAAAATTTCATTACCAAGATTGCATAACCAATCTAGATATTTGGCCATTTTGATTGGTTATGAGTGACAAAAGTCGGAGTAGGCTTTCTCTCTCTTTGATGTGGGGCTTATTAGGCTGAACCGCCCACGCCCACCCCCACCCCCCTGCGGGGACATATTTGACCATTTTGATTGGCTATGAGTGACAAGAGTCAGGAGAGGCTTTCTCTTTCTCTGNGGCCTATTAAGCTTGACACCCCCCCCCCCCCCCACCCCTACCAGTTATAAATATGTTGCTTGATGAGTTAGAGTTTAGTTTTGTTTTTGTTTTAAGATTTGTATCTCTAGGGTTGTATCCAATGAGTTAGGGTTTAGATTTGTTCTGATTGTATCCTGCTCCGAGATGGTGATTATCTCCTCGATTAACCCACACACCCTTCTCCATGTTCTAGCCATCGACCACCCTCTCCCCTCCCTTCTAGTCCAGCCACTAGCCCTATCCCCTCATTTTCACCGGTCACCCCATCACCATCCTCCCAGTCCAGCTGCAGACCTCCTATCCTCTTCTTCGCTTCCTGCTTCTAGCCACCCACCGCCCTACAGTCTACCTACCTCCCAAATTCCAGCCACAAACCTTCCCCAATCTCTATCCTTGATTTTCTAGTTGTCGGTCAACCCTCCCCTTTCCTATATCCAACCACCAGTCACCTGTTTCTTGCCCTTCCCTATTTTTGTCGCCCACCATCACGCAGCACACCGTTGTCCCTAGTTATTCCTCTTCGAGCCCTAGCAGGATATTGTCGTTGTTGTGTTTTCTATTTCCATTTGAGTCATGATTCTAGCCTAATCTGTTTAGACTAGCAATATTTGTTTTCGTTTTTATGGTTTTGGAATAAATTTAGTATCAATCTCTCGCTCTCTCCCCCCTCACTCACTTTGTAGTGCTTCCTTATTTTGCTTTATAGACAAGGGAGGCGGGGGCAATTCATCGTTCTAAGCAGGAAGAAGACGTTCCATTCAAAGCCAAACAATTTTAACCAAAGAAAACAATTTGAGAGATGTACAAAGGAGAGAAGTAATGCAGGAGATGATACCGTCGAACGAAGTTGAAGGTAACGACGCCAATGAGCAGAAACTAAGTGAGAGAGGAAGACGGAGGCTGAGGAGACAATGGTGGCATCCTGTACAAGAACCATGCCACTGAAGTTTGAGATTGGGAGAAAAGGACGTAGAAAGCTCTTGTGGTGAGAAAATCTAGTCTAGGGCATGAGTGGTAAGATTGTGGATTTAGCTTGAAGATCATTAATCGCTTGAAAATATTTATTGAGATCAGATTGAAATAAACAAGCTAAACTATGAGCCAAAAAGTTGGATTTTTTAGCATATTCGAGCCATAAATGGATTGGCTTGAACTAGCTCAGCACGAAATATTTTTTTTTATTTATAAAAAATTATATATATAATGCTAAGAAAATCAAATATAACGAGCCATGAGTCAATTTTGAGATGGAACAGATCCAAATAACTCAATTTGAGCGAGCTTGTTTGATTTTGGGCCGAATTGAGCCGATTTAACGTTGGAACGAAGGAAAATAACTCAGTTTGAGCTAGCTTGTTTTGATTTTGAGCATATTGGGCTCGATTCAATTTCATGTCGAGCTGATTTCGAGCTGCACTCAATCCAATTCAATCGATTTTGAGCCGACCCCAACTCAGCTTGAAATTAGATCTTTAAAAGCAATAGCGAGCGATGCGAACAACTCGAGCAGGAGCAACAGTGTTGGAGCATTAAGACTTAGCAAAAGGTAGGAAAACTATGTAGTTTCCATCCTTTGTGACTAAGTGTTCTTGAATCCATTATGCTGAGTACGACAATCAAACTGTCATGGTTTCCCTAACAGAATATAACATGCATCCATGGGTACAACATCACACCACATCTGATTCTTCAGTTGGTTCTCAATTGGAAAACTCCACGAGGCATTTCCCGCTAATACAAATCATGTTCTCATTCTCCAACCACGTCAAAGAATATAGCTCGGAATGTCTATGGGCATGAGGCTCAACCTGTCCACCATCTATGGAAACATCATGTTCTTACTACTACCTCCATGGATGATAAGGCAACACACTTTTCCCTTCACAGTGCAATGGGTATGAAAGATATTATAGTAAAGCCACTGCTGCTCTCTTGTAACCTCCATTTAAAAGACCCGTCGGACTACAAGCATTTCACCCTCATCTGTTGTAAGTTGGCATTCCTCACCTAGTTGATGCTGAAGTTAACCATAACAACAACGAAAAAGCAAGATATTCTTACTTCAAAGCTAATAAGCAGTTACAACCAACACAGTAAAACAAGAAATAACAACAGGCCCGACACAAAAACTCAAATGATGGTCAATTCATGAGTGAAGACTAGGTCGCCTGGAATGGGTAGTTGAGGGTGTTGGAGGGTGATGGTTACAGCAGGAAAGGTTTCTGAGAGGTGGTAGGGCTTGTGAGCAGCTAGATCAACAATATAATATCAAAGGGAAGGAGTTGTGAGACTGTGGCAGTGATGTCGGATGGTTGGACAATGGTATAATAGCAAGGCAAGTAGTTGTGGGGCTGCGACAATGATGTCGGAAGGCTGGAAAACGTGAAAACATGTTTGTTATTTTTTAGATGGCAACAACGAGGGATGGCGATTAGAAGTAATGTGGGAAGGTTGTGGAAGGGTGAAATAGGTTGTGTTGGGTGGCATCAAGGTTGGGAAGGAAAAGAGAGGGAAAAACAACAATAGTTGTTGTCCTGGAGGTGGCTGAAGCATGGAAGGATGACGTTTAGTGGCAAGAAGCAATGGGGGAAGGATTAAAAATCACCTCGAGAGCGAGATACAGCTAGAGTACCACTCGAACCTTGTATACAATCCTGAAAGGATGAAAACGGATGCTTGCGGCTATCCTAAACAAACTCACGCCAAAAATTGTAATTCAAAACCTAATGCGACACATATTTGAAAAGACTAAAAACGAATGAAAGGAAATGAGGTAACTTGCTAAAAATCAGAAAGAAATCAAACGATTGTCAATTGGTTTGACTATGCTGCCATTAAGCTGAAGAAGGCATTCTCATGAGGGCATTTGATGAAGTTTTTCTCGAGGAAATACTTGTCGATGATGTTGTTCCGAGCCCTAGGTGCTTGTTCAACCCGTAGAAAGCCTTATTCAGGTTCAAAATCTTGTCTTCTTGTTCTTTGACTTTATAGCCTAGTAGTTGCTAAATGAAGATGATGTGGGGCGGACGCAGGACCCTTGAGACAGAAGCAGACTTCTGCCTACATGCTTGAATCTAATCAGTCCAGGTCTTTTCTTACTGTGGAGTGTCGGTCGGTCCCTTGTTCCCACTCATTCTTATCTTATTATTTTAAAATTATTTATGTGAGTTTGAGGTTAGTATTTATGGTATTTTTGTTCGGGACAACCCTGAATCGAACCCTAATGTGAGTTTGTGTGTCGTGTCATTGTCATTTTCTATTTTTTTTTTGTGTAATTGTAAGCTTCTATTTGAATTCGGTAATAATATTTGGTTTTTCTATTGTTGTTTGGTTACCTTCTGTATCATTTAATATTGGGGCTAGTCTGACCCTAGTCTTATCCTATGGTTACTGAAATCTCCCACACCATTATTGAATTTTTCAAATCGACCACCCAAAATTTTTCTTTCCCACCCTACATCACCCCATACACTCTTTTCCACCTACCCAGACCCTAACCATGCCCCTGAGGAGATAAGTGTCGGAACCCGATCAAATGCTTACCATGGAAAAGTTGCAATGGAAACTCTGGCGACTTCAACAAAGACTTGTTGAAATTGAGGGAAAAACTCAAGGATGGAGATGCCTAGATAGTGTGCTTGTTTGTGGATCATTTGATCTTCATTGGAAGTAATCCAATAATGTTTAAAGAGTTCAAGAGAATGATGCCTAAAGAGTTTGAGATGAGAGAAATTTGACGAATGACATAATATCTCATAATTGAAGTTAAACAAAAAGTTAAAGACATCTTTATTTTTTTATAGAAAGGAAATGCTCAAGAAATCAATATGAATGATTGCAAGCCCAAAAACACGTCGTTAGAATGTGGAGACAAGTTATCCAATAATGAGAATGGAGAAAAGGTTAATTCAACCTTTTTCAAGAGCTTGGTTGTAAGCTTGCACTACTTGATTTGCACCAAGCCGGATATTCTTTATGTTGTTGGACTCGTTAGCCACCATATGGAGGGTCCACTTGAGGCTTCCAAGAGGATTCTTCACTATATCAAAGGGATGAATGAATTATATTCATCAACAATGATTACAAGCTTGTTGGATATAGTGATGGCGACTGGGCTGGAGATTTGGATGAGATAAAAGCACCACAGATTTGTGTTTTACATGGAAGACGTTGTTTTTATTTGGATGTAAAAAAAAAACAATCGTCACCCTCTCTACTTGTCAAGCTGAGCATGTTGTTACAACTTCAGGTGTTTTTCCTACAAATTGACTCTGAAATTTGATGGAGTTAAGTTTGCCACAAGAAAAGCTAATGAAAATTTATGTTGACAACAAATCAGTTATCACTTTAGCGAAGAATCATGTTTTTCATGATCAAAGTAAACATATCGACACACGCTATCACTTCATTAGATGACGCATCACAAGAAAGGAAGTGCACATGGATTATGTGAAGTCTCATGATTAAGTAGCTGATATCTTCACCAAGCCGCTCAAGTATGAAGATTTTATCAAGATAAAAAAATTGTTCGGGATGGCAAATCAACTTTAAGAGAGGGTATTGAAAAAATTAAACTTGATTATGGCCAATATGCAATTGGGCTTTAATTGAGCCCATAATCTAGAATGGTCTTTGGAGAATTCTAGAGACTCATTCTAAAAGAAAATTTTAGAGGATTCTAGAAGACATTTTAAAAGAGTGTTTAGAAAAATCTGGAATATGTAATTAAAGATTTTTGTAAGAGAAGATAGAAGAGTATTCTAGAGAGTCAATAGTTGCTATGAGATTGAAATATGTTGGCAAGATCCTAATAAGGGTGTCACTAGTATAAATAGATGTAATGTGTTTGAGTTTGAACTAAGAAGAAAACAAAGCAAAATAAAATTACTTCTTTCAAATTTTATTGCTCTTCTTTCTTAGCATTCATTCTGTCCTAATAGTCTTTTTATTTCTAAAACAAACACTATATGTTATCTATCCTGCAAGCACTACCTTTTATCACTCTTTTAAAAATGATCTTCTTTGTCTCTATTCAAATTTTATACCATGTTGAATATGATACTCATTTCAATTTACCCTACTTTGAGCTCATAGCCTCTGTCTCAATGAATCTGACTCGGAAAAATACTGCCGTGGTTCACAACTCTCTCTCCTTCAGTCTTCCCTCATCTGCTCCATCTTGGTGATTGTGGTGGAAATCTTACTCAATATGGCTCTTAAATTTTCTTAATCTTTTTTTTCTTTATTTCCAGTTGAAATTTTCATGGGATTTCTCATTTTTGAGAATTTCGTTCAATTTGGATTCCTTACACTCCAAAATTGCCTTGCCATNTTTCAAAAATGATCTTCTTTGTCTCTATTTAAATTTTATACCATGTTGAATATGATACTCATTTCAATTTACCCTACTTTGAGCTTATGGCCTCTATGTCTCAATGAATCTAACTCGGAAAAATACTGTCGTGGTTCACAACTCTCTCTCCTTCAGTCTTCCCTCATCTGCTCCATCTTGGGGATTGTGGTGGAAATCTTAGTCAATATGGGTCTCAAATTTTCTTAATCTTTTTTTTTTTCTTTATTTCCAGTTGAAATTTTCATGGGATTTCTCATTTTTGAGAATTTCGTTCAATTTGGATTCCTTACACTCCAAAATTGCCTTGCCATTTGACAGGTGATCAAGATGAAATATTTTTTATATTCTTTCAATGAAATCTGAAAATCTCCTGAATGAATAGGCTTTTAAATCCATTTAAACTCCGGTTAACATCCATTTTCCAAAATATAAAACTGTAATGTTCTATTAGGCATGGGCATACTAATCATGAACACTTGTCAGTGGGAATGGAGGCGCCGATAAATCAATGATGTGATATATTAGCGGCTTTAAAAGTAGAAGAGACATGAGATTAAGAAACAGAAAGAGCAACGACAGAAGGCCGTTGATGCGGAAAACAAAGTGCCACGCACAGTAAAAAATCAAAAGATTAAAATTGAGGCATGTGCGATCAACAGGTCATCAAAGTCACGGTTCTTGGTGGGAGAGAGCAACAACAACCATGCCAATCCACGAAAAACAACAAAACTATCTATAATGATAAATGGCCATGCATAAAAATTTCAAGCCTGTCAATCGACAACAACCCTGTCAAAGTAGCAGTTATTGGAAAGCATACCTTAGATATAAAGTTCAACAGCTTCTGGCTACAGACAAAATTTGTTAGAATATGGCTCAATTAAATGATGTTTTAAAAACCAGCTTAAATTTGAGCATCTACATAATTCTAGTTAGTTTGGCTCCAAAAAATAAAGGATAAACCTTAGAAAAGCAAAGAACGTAACCTAACGTTTCTGTATAAGCATCCTCTAATATCAATGAAAAAATAAAAATATGCATTCCACTTTGAGCATCCTAGGCCGTTGCAAAACTAGCCTATTTTGAGAGTGAAAAAACATCCCCACCGAGAAAGATTTTTTTCCCCTCACTTTTGGCATATAAATTTATTGAGAGTCAGGTGCAAAAAATAAGAAAAAAAAAACTTAATAATATTACAAAATAATAGAAAAGTTCATAATGATGAAAATAATTAAATTTCAAGGTTGGCAATGCCCACCCGAAAATGTACCAGATTCCACCCATCCACAGGGAGACTGCAGTATTATTTCCAATATACTTATGAGGGGATCAACATTCAATAAAAACATGCTCACAGAAATCTGAAAATCACTGATCTGAAGTCGAATGTTTGTTGACATTTATAGAGGAATATTGTATTAAATTAATCATTTCATAAGAACATCAAATGGAAGCACCAACCCATACAAAAGTTCAAGAAACATAAACGA